>JAAEAF010003966.1:0-50458 GCA_011037195.1 Triatoma infestans
TGAGACGGAAGAGGAAACACCCATGCATCTGATGACGGATTGTTTGGGCTGTGAGGAGATTAGGTTTAGGACCTTCGGCCGGAATAGGATATCGGTAGAGGATCTTAAGCTATGTCCTTTTAAGGTTTTGGTCCGATTTGTTCGGTCTGTGGTGAAACTTAGATGGTTAAAACCTGGGCTTGGATTTTTGTTCTAGTCCCAGTAGTTGTTATTCTTTATGGGTAGCTATATGGGCCCATGGAGGCATTGGATAGCGTAGGGTTTTGCCCTCCCCTTCTCTGAATAATAATAATAAATAGGCGCTCTCTACAATGTAATCATTCTCTACTTATTTAGGTTGGTAGGTTGGCACTTCTCCCATCCAATGATTGGAATTTAAAATAAATTTGTCATTTAATATTATTATTATTGTAAGTACTTTATTTTTTTTTAAAAGAATAATACAGTAGATGCTAAAATACATTAGTACAAAAGCATGGCAAAGAGCCGTCTGCTAGAGTTTACAACCAATTACGAAAAAACAAAAAATAATACAAAAAAGAAAAATTATGAAAACATCAAGAATTACACTAGAACTGAAACAGAACTGGGATAAGATATCAAAGTAAGAAAGAAAAAAAAAAGAAAAGTATTAACACAACTAATGGTTAAATAAATCAAACATCGTTTTATAAATTACAACAAAAAACTGAAAAGCTAACCTAAAGGGTCTGAGATCCTGACGTGCCTAACTCTCCAAGCGTGGCGGGCATAAGCAATTAAAGGATGACAAGGCCGTTGTCCGGATAGGTAAACAATAATTTCTCCTCCAGAAAGTGAACATTTGCCGAGATGGAGGAGCCGCACATCCAATAAAGCAGGACATTCTGCCAAGAAGTGAAACAAATCCTCCCGTACTTGGCAGTTACAGAGAGGACACATTTCTCGTTCGGAATCTTTCTCCAACCAAGGGGAATAATTTAGGTATAACAGTTCTGCTCTTAGTTTCAGCAACCAGCATATCTCTGAGAGTCTGAGGTTATTGAATAGGGACGATGTTACAAATGACTTATGGTCAGTGATTAAAGTTTTATACAAAAAAAAGCGCTCAGAATTCCCTGCACGACAGAATGACTCTTCGATGCGAACTGATCTAATTTTATTAAGTAGGTTCGAAAGTTGATCACTCCATTTATCACGATCATTAAGAGTGCAAGATAGGTCGCTGGAAAAATCACGCGCCATCGAAAGCCAGTGTTTAAACCAAAACAGTTTCTTCTGAATGATTTCAGTTGCGACAATTTTCGGGAGGCGATGATTGTCAAGAGCTAGAGTTCTGAGGCAGTATTTGAAGTGCAGAGCAAGGGTGAAGGTCTCCAACGGTTCAAGAGCACACTCAATCGATAGCACATAATTAGGCGTTGGAGAGGGAAGAGAGAATAATTTTTTTAAGAAGAATCTTTGGAATTTTTCGCTTCTCGGCCTTTTGGCTAAGATCAAAGTGTAGTATCTGTTCTTGTCATTTAATATATAACTATGTTAAGAAGAATAAGAAAATCTTGTTTATATGGTTCACAACAGATTTTTCTTAAATGAGGTCGATATACGAAAAAGAAAGATGAAAGCCCTGAGCTATTCCATGTGACAAATTATCGATAACTTTTGTGAAAGCATTTCATAACGGTCTTCTCACTTTGTTTTCAACTTTTCCATTATAAAGTTATTCAATTATACTACTACAAAACAATAAGTCAATTAGTTAAATTTACCTTCTGCAACTATTTCAGCCTAGTAACGGTCGCTACTGAAATATTTCTATGCAAAGATTTATAAAACAAAATAATAATGGTTAGAATAAAAAATATCAGCGCCAAAAAAAAAAAAAGTTTAAAATATTAATTTTTAAATAATTTACATAATCAAATATAACAGTGATATTTTATTAACATTTTTATACCACATATGATGACAACAATAAC
Source organism: Triatoma infestans (assembly GCA_011037195.1). NCBI lineage: Eukaryota > Metazoa > Arthropoda > Insecta > Hemiptera > Reduviidae > Triatoma > Triatoma infestans. The sequence goes on from JAAEAF010003966.1 coordinate 1,959, forward strand.
GATTGGTATGGTTCACGCGAATATATGAAATTAAATTAAAAATATTACAATAATTCAACTCATTTTTTTATTTTTTTTCCAAGAGAAGTATTCAGTGTGATAAAAAGGGTTTATGTAACATGACCTGAAAATTATGTAATATTGTTGTTATGCAACATTTACTGTAAAAATTAATTAAATAAAGTTTTTTATTGATAATATAGGTACTGAAAATTATATGAATTGTAGAGGGTTAGTTTATTATTCTGGTAGTCCGAAGAATTTTATATATGCACCCCCCCCAGTAAAGAAAAAGTATTACGATCTTGTCAAATTTTGGAAATTTAGGTTTCACTGAAAATATATGTTTTTTAAAGTCCCTTAAATACGAAAAAAATGTTCTGTATGTGTATGTGAACAAAATAAATCTAAAACAAACAACCGCGTCTGAGACATAGGATTGCAGGATCAAAATCTATCAACGGAATTGCGAATTTCTTGAATGAATTTTTTTTTTTTTTATTCAGTTTTTCGCGATTTTCTCGAAAACGTCTCGAACGTACTACATATCTATATTCACAAATACCAATCACTTTGATTTGAAACATTTATCAGGAAAAATTGATTTTTTGGGGGGGTACTGTGGGGGGGTGGGGGGCGTAGCGTTAGCTTTCCCTATAAAGTAGCACTTCAAATACACATAGATAAGTTTTTCTAACACCTATATAGTATTAATATACATTAGAAGCATTGATTAGAATTTCAAATTTTATATTGCAATATTCTCGAAAACGACTCCAAAGTTTACTCTAAACATTGAATGCTAACTGCACATTCATAAACGTATCACATCGTAATGGGTTTTCCCACCCATTAAAGTAAAATAGAGCGCAAAGTGAGATCGTACCTCGGTGGCTGCCAATATCAGCCAGCTGACTGTGATCTTGCCTCCCCTAAAATAATCACTAGAGTTATTATGTCAAGGAAGAATAGAAAAGCACCTGGTATGGATAATATCCAAAATAAGTTGTTAAAACATATTCCTCGCAAGGCCATTGTGCTTCTAACCTACCTCATTAAAAAGTCTCTAATCCTTGGTTATTTTCCTGTTAGCTGGAAAACTTTCAAAATAATCCTATTACTTGAACCCGCCAAACCTCCGAATGACACTAAAAACTATAGGCCAATCAGTCTGCTCAGTTCCATCAGCAAGATGTTTGAGAAGATCTTGTTAACTAGAATTAATCGCCAATTGGATGCCAATCAGATCATTAAAGAAGAACAATTTGGGTTTAGAGCAGGTCTGTCCACTACTGCTCAATTAACCAGAGTCGTGGACGATATAACTGAGGCGTTCAACCAGCGCAAACATACAGGTATGATCTTGTTGGACATCCAAAAGGCATTTGATACTGTATAACACTGCGGATTGGTTTGTAGACTGATGGAATACAATTTCCCTCCTTATATTATTAAAGTAATTAATTCTTACCTTAATAATAGGGAATTTCGCGTATCTTACAATATGGCTTTATCTCAACCTCACAAAGTGACTGCAGGAGTTCCACAAGAATCTATTATAGGACCAGTCCTTTTTCTCATTTACCTTAACCTCCTGCCCTCTACGCGGACGACATAGCTATTTATGTGTCCTCTTGGAGACTGGATACAATTGTTAACCTTTTGGATAGGGCTATGCTCTGCGTCGAGAGGTTCTGCAGTAGGTGGAAATAAATTCATCCAAAACAGAAGCTATTTTGTTCACCAGGCGCAGGTATTTTGTTGTATCGGCATGTCAGTTCCGAAGGTCAGCCAATACCTTGCTCTGCCACTGTCAGGTATCTAGGCGTGTTCTCGACCAGAGGCTGCTCACCTTTGCTAACCACATAAGGGACAGAATCAATAGGAGAAAGACAGCCATACGTGTGTTATTTCCATTGTTTTGTAGGGAGTCTAGGCTCTCTCAAGAGAATAAGCTTTTGCTTTACAAGACAGTGGTTAGACCAATGTTATTATATGAGTTTGGCATGACGATCCAGTATCGCCTCGCTGCAGATAATGCAAAATAAGTTCCTGTGATTAGTAACCTCCTCACCCAGGTATACCCGAATCCTTGACCTGCACGTGTCTACGAAAATCGACTATATTCAAGAATACATCACAGTTGCCACAGGAGAAATTTTTTGGCTGGTGCAATTTAAGCGCTAATCAACTTTGCAGAGTAATAGGGGACTATGACTTCGGGGGTTGTGCTCAGGCACAGGAGAGTGAGGAGCGCTATACTATAAAGAACTGGCCCCATATAGCTTGGGTTTTTTTAAAATTTTTCCCAAATCATTTATATAATTAGGCTTTAAACAATGTATATATTTACATTTAGGAAGTTAATAGTTGCTAAAGACACTCCTGGAGTTTTGTAAATGTATTGTAAATAAAATGATCTATCTATCGATCACATCGTATGTGTTTTTTGTTTTATTTAAAATGATTTCGAGGGTCTCTGAGAAATTTATGGTGTTAAATTTGAAATGAAACAATTTTAGATTCTTTAATGTTATTGGCGCTATTTTCTGGACTAAATACAACTACATTAAATAAAGAAATTGCATGTTTAAATAAAATTTGTCAATTTCTTAATTGTATTAATTGCATTAAGAGAGAAAATAATTTAGACCTGCATCAGCTATGTAGATTTCAAGATGGGTTATGATTCCATACAAGTGTATGAAAAGTTTGCAAATGCCCGGATAAAATCATAAGGCTGGTCAGGTCAATATGGTTATTGTTAAACTCCGTGGCCAAAGTGTTTATACAAAATGAACTTTCCCATGTGAAATCCCAGTGAAGATGGGTTTAAAACATGGAGATCCGTTTCCCCCCCGGTAGTCTGTAACCTCGTGCTTGCCTAGATGTCCGCAAATTATCCATTAAGCCTTGGTGACAATATCTACAATGAAGTGGAATGGATCTGTGCATCTTTTAGCCTTTGCAGATGATGTGGCCATAATAACGTTATACACGGTAGCTTTTTATTTTTTGGAGAGTGAAGGGGGCCTGTTGCACTGCGGCCTACACGGTTTATAATACTACCTTAGCTTTGATAAAACTTTTCCTGGAGGTTGAGGATGAAGCAGCCACCTACAAAACAAAATACCTGGTGACAACGAGAAGGGCAAGAATATTTAGAGAATTACATGTCAAATGGCGGCACCATTTCGAGGGCATTAGGGCCTTCAAATATTTTGGGGGCCACAATTACTAGTAAAAATGACATCGCCAAAAACATCAATAGTAGGATTTCTGCCGGAAACCATTGCCTTTTGTCCCTTAAAAAGATATTCCAAAGTGGAAATCTGTCCAGACAGGCGAAAGTCACCATTTATAAGACAAATCTTAGACCTGTCTTACTATATACTCTGGCCAGTGAGATAAAAAGGGGTGTTCAGGTGAAGAAAAAACGGACAGATAAAAGAACTTTTTGAGGAATGCGATCTCGTATCCGTAGTAAAGCTTGGAAAGTTACGATTATTCTACACCGAATGGAGGAAAGAAGAATCACGCGTAAAGCATTTGATGGATACCCCAGATGTAGAAGACCTAAAGGGAGGCCAAGGCTACGGTGGCTGCAGGATGCAGAAGCTGTCCTTAAAAAGATAAATATCATGCAATGGAGAAAAGGAATGTTTCTGACAAATATCTGTGAGAATTTACTGAGGGACGACAAGGCCCTTCATGGGCTGTAGCGCCATGGGAACAAGAAGAAAAGAGAGAAAATCTTATGAATGTATTTTACATTGTTTATACGTACATTGTTCTGTGTTCTATTCTATGTTCAGAAATTTACAGAAAACCTACGATAAAAGTTTTTAGTCTGAGATCATAAATCTTTCTAAAATATTCTACAATTTATGTAAATCTTTTTTTATAAAATACAGCAAAGACTCTAAATAAATATATTTTCATATAACACTATATTTTGAGAACATACTTTGCAAACAACACATTCTGAAAAATGCGGACATTCTTCTCGCAGCCTATTACTTTGAAAACCTAAGCTTTCATACTACTAGGTCTGAAAATTGCATTAACCTTTGTACTTGAATTGATAATTAGAGAACTATGTATTTGAAAGCTTGGCGGTTAACTAAGTGGTCGCTTTGAGTGCTCTATATTATGTAAATTGCTTTAATAAGAATTCTTAAGAAAAGCTTTAATCTTTACTACTTATTAAAGGTGAATTTTTATTTTATCCCTTCATGTTAAACATTTCCTTCAATTTTTTATTTTTTTTTTAATATATATTTCACTCAATTTTTCTATGGAAGTGATTACTTCTGCTGGCTGCATTGGCTGACTCTATTAATCAGTGCACTTTTCGTTGAGTGATATCACGATTTTCTATAGTACTTATGCACCTAGCTTTAAATATATATTTTCGAGAAACACAAGGGGTAATTTATAAGGTCACCACACTAAACAAACAATCATTATTTTTTATAAGAGAAATCTAATGTAAAACTCTGAGGATTACACAGCCAGTCAACAGAAGTAAACCGTAAATTTTCTAGGATGAACATTATTTGGGTCATCTGAAATGTTTATGAGATCACTTACTTGGCGCACGGGGTCATAGGTTGTAGATCACTGCTCTAAAGTATCACATTTGTACAATTTATGATTCTACTACTTAACTTTGATAATATTAACATACACATTGCTATAATTTCAAATTAGGTTAAATAGGCTCTATATATTGGTATGTATATTTTAGGTCTAATATATTAGGTTGAGTATATAGGGGTGCGTGGAATATCAAATACTCCATCCTATCGTATGAATGTTGGTCTGGTAGTTACTATAAATCAGTCGCGTTTGGTTTTAGAGCTAATTGTACGAATGTATTTATTGGCAAGTTTGTATTTATTTACGTTAATGGAATAGGTTAGATCCGTGAATAAATATTTGAGGTGCACTAAGTATGTAGTCAGTTTTATAACGCATAAACATATATGGCTGAATGGCATAAACGTCAATGCCAGAAAAAACAAAGTGACTCTCTACATTTGAGTTTTTGAAATTTTCTCGAAAACCGTTAATAAACATGTTTCTTTAAATTTCAATGCTAATTACATAATCGTAACACTTATATTTAAAACAATTTATCTGGAAAATTTGATTTTATAGGTTTATTCAATGTTATTGGATAGTTTACTGGACTACAATGCAAATACAATCGAAGGACTAGTCGCCGGCCAAGGGTGCTAATAAATATGTACTCCTTTCACCACTGTATTCACGTTTAGGGCAATTGAATAAATATTGACAACTTTAAGGGAAATTTGACAATTGTTTAATTGTACTATATAATGGATGAGTTAGGTGGAGTGAATTTGGGTCTGGTTGATGAAATAAGAAGACTGGGTTAACACACTGGTTAACTATGCATAATAATAAAGAGACACAGTCTGCCTGCACTTTACACTTATAATGGTAGAGTGGAAAATAGGTAATGACACGTAGCAATTGGCTAGTACAAACTGTATTGAACTGTATGTTGAACCGTGTCGAACTGCCCTCATGGACTGTCCGTCGCTGTATTTATACAGTTTCTCCCACTCCAGTCCGAGAGAGTGGTTGGGTTCGTTTCTCTTCTCTTTACTTTCTTTGGTTGCTGAGCTTTTCTTTGGTTGCTGTTACATACTATATTAACTACACTAAGAAAAAGTCATGAGAGTTCCACACCAAATTGTTATTCTTACCTGATTTCTTGATCCATCCATTTTCTTGATCCATATAAAAATATATATGTTTTCATTAAAAATTATAAATATATATATAGGGTGACCAGAGTTATATGCTCCACCCACTTTTTTTTTAAACGGCGGGAAATTTCGAAAAAATAGAAAACACGTATTTAATCATTTTCAGTCTAGTTTATTTTCAGTGATTGAACCATTTTTTTATCCCCAATATCCCGAGATACAGCATCCAACTTTTTTTTTTCAAATGGACATTATATTTTTTTTTGCATATTTTTATAGTACTTGAGCCTCTAAAAAAATAAAAAATTTAAAATCGGTTAGGTTTTTCAAAAGTTATGGTAATTTAAAATATGAAAAACAAATTTCAGTTTAATGTCAAAATTACCTTATTTTTTCTTTAAGAAGCTCTTCAAACTGGGCACCATCAACGGATAGGCAAGCCAAAGCTCTGGAGTCCCACGCTCTGTTTGTAGCAGCACTTAGGTGGCAAAGTCAACATCTAGGCAGGCTAGAGTTATTCGATGTTCCATATCTTCGACTGAAGTCATGGGATTAAGGTTACTGTACATTTATTTTTTAGATATCCCCACAAAAAATGCACAATTTTATGGACTGATGAATCAAAGTTTACCAACAATGGCCTTCTTAATCGTTGGAACTTTAGAATATGGGCAGAAGAAAATCCACAAGTTACCTTCGCCACACGCCATTAGGTTGTTTTTTTCTACAAATGTTTGGTGTGGAGTTTGAGGAAACCAACTAATCGGCCCATACTTCTACAGAGGGAACTTAACTGGTGAAAGGTATCTAACTTTTTTAAGAGACATTTTGCCAGTTTTGCTTGAAGATGTTCCTCTAAAACGTCGGTTAGATATGTATTTTCAACAAGATGGTTGCCCGGTACATAATGCGAGAGTTGTTCGACGTTACCTGGACAGAAATTTCCACGAAAAGTGGTTAGGAACTCATGGTCCGATCCAATGGCCACCTCGACCTCCGGACTTAACCCCAATGGACTATTTTTTGTGGGGATATCTAAAAAATGAAGTGTACAGTAACCTTAATCCCGTGGCTTCAGTCGAAGATATGGAACGTCGAATAACTCTAGCCTGCCTAGATGTTGACTTTGCCACCTAAGTGCTGCTACAAACAGAGCGTGGGAGTCCAGAGCTTTGGCTTGCCAATCCGTTGATGGTGCCCAGTTTGAAGAGCTTCTTTAAAGAAAAAATAAGGTAATTTTGACATTAAACTGAAATTTGTTTTTCATATTTTAAATTACCATAACTTTTGAAAACCTAACCGATTTTAATTTTTTTTTTTTTAATTTTTTTAGAGGCTCAATTACTATAAAAATATGCAAAAAAAAATATAATGTTCTATTTGGAAAAAAAAAGTTGGATGCTGTATCTCGGGATATTGGGGTATAAAAAAATGGATCAATCACTGAAAATAAACTAGACTAAAAATGATTAAATACGTGTTTTCTATTTTTTCGAAATTTCCCGCCGTTTAAAAAAAAAGTGGGTGGAGCATATAACTCTGGTCACCCTGTATATATACATAAATGAGAAATAAAAGATATGACAACTAATAGAAGGACATTATTTATTGAATGGCCATGTATTTCATCCATAACTGACAGTTATGTGTTCTTTTAAATTTACATTTAATACATTAAAACTACGATAAAAGCGAAATAAATTACATTAGTAAGATTAAAAAACAGAAAAAAAACAACCAAACAATGAAAGTAATTGCAATTATTCAGTTAGCACTACCTTTTTTCTTTTAGTTTTTTAATTTACAGTCCGTAATCCATCTTAATTTTTTTTTTGTTTTTGTTTTTTTTTTTATTAAGGACCTCAGTTTTTCATTAAAAGTTTTACATATAAATAGAGCTGTATGAATTGCACAACATTAATTTTAACTTTGGATGAAGTTTAGTGAATAGATGTTGAGACTTTCTTTTATAATATATTATTATACTAATTTTTAAAAGTTATAAATATATATATATATAAATATACACATAAAATATGTACCATGTATGACAATATCATTACGTATAGTGGTTTTAGGTTACTGACAGTGTAGGCTATAATACTAAAAACATATATAAGTAGGCATATATATCCACTTCACCTTTCATGTAACACATGTTTTTTTTTTTGTCTTAAAATGGGTGTTTATTTTTACTACTTCAAATTTGATGAATTCCATCAGTGTTATAATGGAGAAAATTGCAGAAAAGTGGGGAAAAAAAAAAACTGTTCATTAAATATGTACGAAAGTTGATGGAAACATCAACCAGATTTTTTTCAATCTCAGAAAATTTTGTCAACATAATATATAATTCTAATTAATATTATTTAGATGATAAAATTATATTATATAATCAAAATAGCCATTCAGAGAACAATATAACCCACATCTCTCCGTCAAAAGCCTTCTTAAGCGAATTTTTCCCAGATAAATGTTATAAATGTAACAGCAACCAAAGTGAGATCATCAACCAAAGACAGTAAGAGAAGAAAAAACACAATTACACGCCTTTCAACCAAAATTACGCCAGAAACTTACTCATCTCTCTCCACAACAAGCAGACAAATTCTCTCCACCTAACACCATCCATTATATTGGTGGCAGTGTTGTTCGAATCCCGCTTCAGCTTACGAAGAAAAAAAGGTAAGTCATTTTTTTTTTTAACATTCCATATTTAGTATTTTTTTAAATATTTTATTGCACATTCATTTCTATTTTTTACTTATTCGTAAATTTAATTCTTTTGTACCTTATCGACATTTTTTCGTTTATGAAATGAGCCGATATCATCAACATATTAAACTAACATAATCTCCCAATAGGCGGTAATTTATTAGTTTTGAAAGAACGCTTATCAAAAATTAATAAAATGGCAACTTATACAATTGAAGGTCAACAAAAAAAACTACTGATGAGGCAATCGCCGTATCTTTTAAATAAGTGCAATACGGCAAATCCCATGAATATTAGAAATCTCCAAATGATAAATAATTTACCTATATTCGATGGATCGCACAACAGCGATATTTCGAGCTTCATAGACCAACTTAATAATTACAGTGCCCTCTCTGGTTGGTCTGACGCGGACAAATTGGAAATTTTATATACTCAAATTAACTGGTCCCGCAAAGATTTATTTTGATACGTTTAAAAATCAATGTGCAAATAATAATGTCCCTTTAAACTATCAGACGGCGATAGAAAATCTGATCAACAGATTCAAGAAAGAAAAACTACCAATAGTCCTATTACAACAAATAACTAGCCTACATCAAAATCCAAACGAAACGCTCGAGGCTTTCTCTGACCGTATAAAGCATATTTCCACTTCATTGCTGTTTAAAGCGCAGGAAAACCCATTGCTTTCCTTCCTTTGCACTACGGCCCTTGTAGGACCTTGGCCTCCTTAAGCAGATTAGCCCAGCCCTCTCGATCTACTGCCTTTATTTCTCCATTGGTGAACCTGCATTTTTTGGAGTTCATCCTCCACATCTTGTAGCCAACGGAGTCGCGGTCTACCCCGCGGTCTTTTCCCCCCAGGATGTCCTTCAAAAGCTTTGCGTGGGCCTCTACCATGATCCATTCTTTCTAGGTGCCCCAGCCATCTCAGTCTTCCGACTTTAATAGCGGTCACCAGGTCTACATCCTTATAAAGCTCCTTTAGCTCGGTGTTCCTTGTACATCTGAAGACTCCATTGTCAACTACAGGTCCGTAGATAGTTCTAAGGACCTTCCTTTCCCAGCAATTTAGCCTATTTTCATCAGCCATCGTCAGCGCCCACGTCTCCGAGCCATACATAACAACCGAACTAATAATCGTTTTATAAATGACCGCTTTGGCCTGCCTGGACAAGTTTTCGTTCCGAAGCGTTTGTCTTAGCATGCCCAGGCATCTATTCCCAGCTGCTATTCTGCTCTTAACATCGTGGCTCATCTCGTTCTTGGATGTAAGGGTAGCTCCCAAATATTTAAATTCCCTCACTCCTTCGAAACGGTGTTGCCCAACTTGTAGCTCTCTAAATTGCCTGGCTCTTCTTGTAGTCACCATATACTTGGTTTTTTGAGCGTTGACAATCAGTCCATTCTCTGCAGCGTTTTCCTCTACTTCCATAAAGGATGATTTTAGTGACTCTGCGGACCGAGCTATAAGTGTTATGTCATCCGCATAGGCGAGACACTGCATTAGGCAATTGTATATATTGCCACCGGATAGTGACAACGTATTTCTTATCGCCACTTCCAACACCAAATTAAAAAGAAGCGGTGACATTGGATCTCCTTGTCTTAGGCCCACGTTCACGGGAAACTCCTGGGATAAATTATTCTGCACTACTACCTTGGATACAGTGCCTGTCAGCGTCATATTAATCAATCTAATCACCTTCGCAGGGACATTAAGGTTCAGCAAGCACCTAATAAGTCCAACGCGCGATACAGTGTCGTAAGCCATTTTAAAATCCACATATAACTGGTGGAGGTCCAAATTATTTTCGTAGAATTTTTCAAGAACTGTCCGCATGGTGAATATATGATCTATTGTCGACCTTCCCTTCCTAAACCCACTCTGATAGTCTCAAAACCCATTGCTAACCCTGCAAACCCTGCAAAATTTAGTAGACAAATTAACAACTGACGCCTTTATTAAATCTTTACCGGATTCAATTAAAGCTCATGTTCAATTAAAACTCCCTAAAACCCTCGATGAGGCGCAAGCCTATGCAATACCCCTTAGGGACATGTTGTTGTGAGGGAATGGAAGAAGGCGGAACTATTCCCGAAGGCAAACCAGCCAACTTCCTCCCACAAAACAGATCATTGGGACTCTACCATCATCACTGCAAATCCTCGACCACCACGAAACCTTTCCGCAGCTCGTGAGCACGGAGACAGAACTCCGCCGGGCTGACTCACGATCCCATGGTACCATTTCATAGAGGGAACAAGTCCCCTACTTGAAGGCCAGAATGGTCACTGGCCCGGGCATGATCAAGAAACTCCTGAACGTGCCCTACCGTTTTACCACATCCTCCTGACACCAGCTTGGACTTACCATGCCATTCCAGATGCAGTGGGTTTTCCGTACCCGACCCAAGACAGCGTAACCCCTTAGGGACATACAGAATTCAGAACCATTGCAAGGCTCTATATTTGCGATGAAAAAGATAGATACGCCTAAAGAATCCACGACAAAACCGCCACCGCATGTAACAGCAACCAAAGATAGTAAGAGAAGAAAAACCCAGTTAAATACAATTCGATACAGTTGAGGACAGTTAAATACATCCAATCACTACGTGTCATTAACCATTTACCACTCTACCTTAAACATTTCTCTATTGTAAAGTCCAGGCAATCTTTGTCTCTTAATTAATATATTAGTTAACCAGTGTTAATAAAGTCAATCTCATTTCATCAACCAGACAAATTCTCTCCACCTAACACATCCATTATATAAATAAATATTGTAGCTCATTATATGTGTAGTTATTATAATAAATTTAAAGAAAATCGTTTAAATTCATTTTTGAGACAACCGAAGAAAACTGAAAAAAAAAAAACGGATCAGTAAAACGCATTTCTGGTTAACCAATTTTCTTCATATTTCGGAATTCGGTAACCAATTCGGAATTGTGGTTATATATTTAATTCTAATTAATATTATTTAGATGATTCAATTATATAATAAACTAAAGTACTACTTTAGAGGAAAACGTAAACCCCACCACTCCTTTAAAAGCCACCTCAAATGAATTTTTCAAGAGAAATGTTTCCAATAAAAGTTGTAGCTTTTTATGTATTTAGTTGATGTGTTAAGTTTAAAGAAAATAGATGGAGCAATTTTCGGAAAGAAAAACACACCACACACACACACACACACACACACACACAAAATGAAAAATCTATTCATAAAAGTGGTACTTTTTTGTTTAAATGTTTCTGATAAAAGTGATAGGTAATGGTAAGCATACCAATTATAATGGATGTGTTAGGTGGAGAGAATTTAGGTCTGATTGATGATATAAGAAGAAGACTTGGTTAACACTGGTTAACTAATATATTAATAAATAGGCACAGATTGCCTGGACTTTACAATAGAGAAATGTTTAAGATATAGAGGTAGGAAAATGACACGTAGCGACTGGATGTACTGAACTGATTTCAGCTGTGTTTATGGACTGTCCGTCGATCTATTTATACAGTTTCTCCCACTCCAGTCCGAGAGAGTGGTTTTGGGTTTTGTACCTCTTCTCTTTGCTGAGCTTCTCTTTGGTTGCTGTTACACCAATTTTAAAGGAAAACGTTATGGTCGTTTTCCAGAAAATTACAAAAAAAAAAAAAACAAAAAAAAAAAACTTAAAAACCTATTTTGTAAAGTGCCAGTTTTGGTATTCCAAATTTCTTCAAATTTGGAATTATGGCAATACTTTTAATATTACATAATTGGTAGAACCATATATTTTATTGGGGGGCGGGTGTTGGTGTAATGGTTATGAGCATGGACTTGTAAGTGGGAGGACCCCAGTTCGAGTCCCGCGTATAACTGCTAAATTTTATATTGGTATGAAAAATGTTAACAGTAAAGTAGGTGCTTCCGCCCCCGTTCACGACACCTAATTTGGTAGTTGGACGTTAAGTCCGCCTGAAAAAATAGGCAAAAAAAATATAAAAAAAAAAAAATGTTTTTTATTGAATTTGTACTTTATAGGGCAGCTGTTAAACGCTATTATTCCCCCCAGAACTTCCAAAGAATCAGTTCCCGGAAAAATATTACAACTAAAACTGAGATATGTGTAGATAGTATACGAAATTTAAAGAAGTCTTTGGATCAGTTTTTTTTTTTTAAAAAATCGCGAAAACTGAGAAGGAAAAAAATCATTTAGTAAAGTTGCAGTTGTGGTCGATGAATTTTGCCCGAAACCTATCTGTCAAATGCGATGTTACTACTGCAATCCGAAGAGTGGAGAAACATGAAAATGAATCAAATAAAAAGTTTGTTACTCTCCACCTAGGCCAGACTAGGAAGGGACAGTTCAATTCATATAAATAGAACGACACAGTACAGTTCAGGACAGTTTACGATCAGTTTATAACCAGTCAGCAAAGTTCTATTACCGTATCGTATCGTATTACCGTATTAACGTATCTTCATCACTCATCCAGTCTGTCTCTTTATTTTTCTCTCGCTATCTAACTTCTATATTGTAATATGTACATCTTTGGAAGAATTAATAAATATAAATTGTATCAAAGTATATCCTTGACAAATATTTTATAATTGTAAAGTAGGGAATTTTCCCAATGTACATATTTATAAAGTTGGTTTTTTTTGAAGGTTGGAAGGCACAAAAGAAACAGTTAGTTGAGTCAGAGATACCTGGCCTTATATCACAGTTAGAAACTGTGTAAAATATGTAAGTTATAAATGCAATTTCTCCCAAATGACAAGACACTTATTTTGTTATATCACAATATTATGATCTTTACTTATTCTGACATATATTTTGTTTGTTTTAATTATATATTTTTTGAATCTATATATTTAGTTGTTTTTTCATCCTTTCCAACTTCTGTATAAACACAAATCTCACGAGTTCCCTTTAGAGAAGATTTCAAATATGAATTATAATAATTAATTATTAATTAACATATTTAATTTACCCCCACCCCAATACAAATCATGTTACAATATACGCTAGTTTATTTATGTAAAATCAATTTTCTCTCCTTCTCACAATCAATATAGTACCTAAATTGAATACCAACTTTAAGGTAGCTGCGATTTTTCGTTTTTAAGTCATTTTGTTCACGAAAACATAGATCATTCGGTAAAATCATTTATTTTTACCCCCACTCAGATGCCCTCAAAACATATATCTCCTAAAAAAAACTCTATTTCGAATATTTGACCCTATCACAATCCTTTTTACTAAGAGTAAGTGAAAATAAGAAATATTGAAAATTATTGTGTAAATAATGTTTTTAGTTTAGTGTTCACTTAGCTAATTCAAAATAATTTTCGAAATGTTAGTTGTTTATTTAATAGCACTTTATTAATATACTTTTTGATGAGTAAATTATCCTTATATTATAAATCACTCGAGGTTTTTTGTGACTAAAAGTCTACAGACAAATGTGTATATACCCAGTTGAATAAAAGAAATTGAATGAATGGGAATATGTCGGTTGGAAAGTGTATGTGTGTGTGTGTGTGTGTGTGTGTGTGTGTGTGTGTGTGTGTGTGTTCGTATGAAGACACTTAATGATGTTGGTGTGAACAAAAAGTTTCTTAGTCTCAAACTAGGTTTCTCTCAGTCGACCACTGCTAACAAATCACCCTTTTACATAAAAGCCCAGCTAACTTCATCTTCTAAAGTTTTCCTCTACGTTTAGTCTTCAAAAATCACTTGCTCTCACATACATTTAGATTGTTTTCAAGAGACAAAAATTAAACACTTTTTATTACTATTAGTTGAGTTTTAATTGATTTATAAATATATAAAAAAACAAAATCTGGTGTGAAACACTCACACAACTTTCTCTTACTCCAGTTCTCAAAATTATAATTGACCAAATTTTATAGTTTGTGTACCAAAATTTAATTAAATTCGTTGAAAACTGAAAAAAAAAGTGTCCAGTAAAAGCGCAATTCCGGTTTACTAATTTTCTTAAAACTCAGTATTTTGGCCGTCTATTTATTTCTAAATAATTTTGTTTGGATGATAGAATTGAATAATCAACTATGATAGCACTTTAGAGAAAAACATAACCCCATCCCTCCACGGAAAGTGCCCTTAAATGAATTTTCTCAGAGAAATATTTTAAATAAAAGTTGTAGATCTCTGTATGGGTTAGTTTATATAGGATGTTTCAAGAAAATCGTCGGAGCCATTTTTGGGAAAATCGAGAAAAAGTGAAAAAAATTATTTAGTAAAGTAGTAAAGTAAACACACTTCCTGTTATCCGAATTTTTTGAAACTCAGAATTTCAACATCATATTGAATTCTAATTAATATTATTTAGGTGATAGAATTGTTTAATAAACTGAAATAGCACTTTAGATTAAAACCTAACTCCTCCACCCCCTCCCCCAAATGTGTCCTTAAATGAATTTTGCCGGAGAAACGGTTCAAATGAAAGTTGTAGCTCTTTGTATGTGTAGTTTATATACCAAGTTAAAAGAAAATAGTTATAGCCATTTTTTAGAATATCGCAAAAAAGTGAAAAAAAATAACTAGTAAAGTGGTACTTCCGGTTGAGGAATACGATAACGTACTGTCAGATCCCATGCTGATTTCTAAACGGAATATTAAGTTTCAACTTTCTACGGTTTTCATTTTTTAGCTATGCTAATCACATTCATAAACTCAAATACACAGACCATTTGCTAAAAACCATTTTTTTGGACTCAGGGGACCTCAAAACCGGATATTTCCGGTGAAAACTCGATATCTAAAATTTGACACGATTACAATACTTCCTCTTACTAGTACTTCCTCTTCCTAACCCCAGCCCTCCCCCATAACTGCCCTTAAATGAATTTTCCCAGAGAAATGTTTTAAATAAAAGATGTAGATCATTGCATGTTTAGTTTATATACTATGTTTAAAGAAAATGGTCGGAGCCATTTTTGAGAGAAATGCAAAAAAGTAAAAAAACCAACCAGTAAAATGGTACTACCGGTTAAGGAATTTTGACAGATGACCCACTGTCAGATGTCATGGTGATACCCTAAACGGAATATCAAGTTTCAACATTCTACGGTTTTTCTTTTTTGAGCTATGCTGTTTACATACACACAGACAGACCATTTGCTAAAAGCTACTTTTTTGGACTCAGAGGAACTCAAAATGGATATTTCTGGTGAAAACTCGATATCGATAATTTGGCACGATTGCAATACTTCCGCTTACTAGGAGTAAGAGATAGTAAAAATGTTGAGAAAAATTGGAAACAAAGGAAAATTGCATAATTATTATGTAAACTTTTGATTTTTAATTTGTGTGTTACTACTCTAAATTCGAAGATGAGTTTTCACCGAAAATAATGGGGTGTATAAAAAAAAAAAATGGCGTTTTTTCCAATAAAAAAATCAATTTTTTTAGTACCTTTTAAGAATTACTTTCTCTTACTCCTTAGTATTCTAATCGTGTCATATTTTCGATATGGAATTTTCACTGAAATTATCCGTTTAGAGGTCCCCTGAGTCCAAAAATGTGGTTTTTAGAAAATGGTCTGTGTATGTATGTATGTATAACGAACATGCTGTGCTAGCTATGCTAACCTGAAAAACGAAAAACCGTAGAAAGTTGAAACTTGATATTCCGTTTAGGGATCATCATTGGATCCGACAGTAGGTTATCTGTCAAAATTCCTTAACCGGAAATACCACTTTACTAGTTCTTTTTTTTTGTTTTTGCGATTTTCTCAAAAATGGTTCCAACAATTTTCTTGAAACATTGTTACATCAACTACACATACAAAGGGCTACAACATTTATTTGAAACATAAATATTAATTAAAATGAAATATATTGTTGAAATTCCGAGTCTGAAAAAAAAAATCGAATGACCGAAAGTGCGTTGTTACTAGGAAGTATTTTTCAACTTTTGCGGATTTTCTCCATAATAAACACCGACGAATTTCATTAAATTTGATATACTAACAACTATAAAATTTGTCAGTCACAATTTTTAAAATTTGGAGCAAGAGAAAGTTGTGTGAGTGTTTCACACCAATTTTTTTTTTTTTTTTTTATTTTCAAAATATAGCCAATTGTGATTAGATTGTTATAAGCTATCTTCTAATATTAACACTTCTTTTTCATTATTGACAGAACATGTTCATTCTCGTCCACTGATCCGGTCATACTAGGAGAGTGAAATTTTATTGGTGTGATGTGATGTTGTAGTTTGTAGTGAGCGGTAGTAGCTTGTAGTTTGTGGCGTAAGCGGTTTTGTAAAGGGCTTGTGTGTATGTAAGTTTTAAGAGAGAGAAGTTTCAGAAATAAAAAGTAATCACCACTCCTAACAATAAATATATTCTATTAAAATAATAACTACAAGTTATTTGCAAAGAATGTATAAACTTGTTAATATATTGTGGAACTGGCACTGATGCTAACAGAGCGAAAAACAAGTGTCTTGCTTGAATGTCTAATACAGACTGTCTGAAAGAATGCCTTCTAATTGTTATTTCCAATCTTCCCCTGTGAGAACAAGGGGTAGACAATGCTAACAAGTTCATGTGTTCTAAAAGACAATAGTGGTCTTCTACCTGAATAGTTCCTTTTGCCAGCGTATGTTACATTTTTCTTAAATAAAATATATTTGAAAATATATTTCTGGCATCGACATCAAAGAGCTAGATATGTTTGGTATCTTCATAGAAAATTTACTATAGTAATATTTAAATAAACTATTTTAGGCTTCCGTAGCCATTCTCATGAAAAACACTTAAGTTTCTATTGATATCAAGGCCCTGAAGAAGCTCATAGCAATATAGGCGAAACGTCGGTTTATAGCAAACCAATGATGCAGTCTCAAACCCGGAAATTAAGTGTTTTTCATATTTAGATAAAGTTTTAATTTCCGTTATTTTAAATAAAGTTTTGTGTAGTTGTATAAAGTTAATAATTTACATTTATAGTTTTTACAAATTTCTATAAGGGGTTTGCGGGTTTGGAAGTAGAGGTGCAATACCCCTCACCACCAACGATTTTCTTGACCAGGTCGGAATAGACAACAATTAACTTCTGACCATTATCGAGCAAATTAAAAATGACTCGCTTGATATTTTACATAACAACCACATATATGGTCGATGAACGATATCCTAGTCAAAATTTGATTTTTTTTGTTTGTTTGTTGTGTTTCGTTCTTTTACTATTTATTATCTTCTAATATTTATTTATCTGTTCGTTTATTGGTATTATTGAATTGTGTTTTCTAGTTGTTAAACAAAAGATTTTTATTTTGTTAACACTATTATTATTATTACAATTATTTCTACAAATTATTATGTTAATCTTATTTTAATTATTTTAAATCATCTTTTACAAAATAAATTAAATTATGATTCAAACAATATTGTAAAGATGCTCATGGAATTGATTAAGATACTGTGTTTGTATGCAACTCAATATAAATTGAGTAGCGAGATTTTTTGTACATTTTTTTACTTTCTCTTACCCCTAGTAAAGGGAAGTATTGTAATCGTGTCAAATTTTCAATGCACAATTTTCACCGGAAATATCCGTTTTGAGATCCCCTGAGTTCAAAAAAATAGTTTTTAGCAAATGGTCTGTGTGTGTGTGTGTCTATGTGTATGTATGTGAACAGCTTAGCTCAAAAATAAATAAAAAAACGTAGACAGTTGAAAGTTGATATTCCGTTTAGGTATCACTATGGGATCTAACAGTACGTTATCTGGCAAAATACCTCAACCGGAAGTACCACTTTACTAGTTTTTTTGTTGTTTTTTTTTTTTTTTTTTTTACTTTTTTGCGATTTTCTCAAAAATGGCTCCGACAATTTTCTTCAAACTTCATGTATATCAACTACACATACAAAGAGCTACAACTTTTATTTGAAACATTTCTCCGGAAAAATTCATTTAAGGGTACTTTTCAGGGTGGGGTGGGGTTAGGTTGTCCTCTAAAATGCTATTTCTATTTATTATACAATTCTGTCATCTAAATAATATTAATTACAATTACATGTGTTGTTGACATACCGAGTATGAAAAAAATTGGATGACCAGAAAAGTGCGTCTTTACTGAAATGTATTTTTTAGTTTTTTGGTATATTCTCTAAAAGGGTTCCAACGATTTTCTTTAAACTAAGGAATGTGAACTTCACAAATAAAGATCTACAACTTTTATTTGAAACATTTCTACTGGTAAAGTAATTTAAGGGGTCATTGGGGGACGAGTGGGGTTATGTTTTTCTCTAAAGTGCTATCCTAGTTAATTATCCATTTCTACCATCCAAACAAAATTAATTAGAAATAAATAGATGGCCAAAATTAGGAGTTTCAAGAAAATTAATAAACCAGAAGTGCACTTTTACTGAATAGTCTTTTTCAGTATTCGACGAATTCATTAAACACTAACTATAAAATTTGTCAATTACAATTCTGAGAACTGGAGTAAGAGAAAGTTGTGTGCGTGTTTCACACCAGATTTTTTGGTAAATAATGTGTTTTTCTCTATATCGTCACTAAAGTTTGTGTTCAGTAATATTTTATTAAAATTATTTTTACTTCCTCTTGCTTGCGTTCCCGTCAAATTTGCGATATCTAGTTATATAACCGAAAAAAATCTGGTATGAAACACTCACACAACTTTCTCTTATTCAGTTCTCAAAATTATAATTGACAAATTTTATAGTTTAGCCCCAAATTTAATTAAATTCGTGGAAAACTCAAAAAACTGTCCAGTAAAAGCGCACTTCCAGTTTACTAATTTCCTTGAAACTCGGGATTTTGGCCATCTATTATTTATTGCTAATTAATTTTGTTTGGATGATAGAATTGTATAATCAACTATGATAGCACTTTAGAGAAAACATAAACCCACCCCTCCTCCAAAAGTGCCCTTAAATGAATTTTCCCAGAGAAATGTTTTAAATAAAAGTTGTAGATCTTTGTATGTTTTAGTTTATATAGGAAGTTTCAAGAAAAATCGTCGGAAACATTTTTGAGAAAATCGCGAAAAGTGAAAAAAAAATCATTTAGTAAAGTGGTAATATAAACGCACTTTCGGTTATCCGATTTTTTTGAAATTCGAAATTTCTACAAGATATTCAATTTTAATTAATATTATTTAGATGATAGAATTGTTTAATAAACTGAAGAAACAGTTTAAAATGTTTAAGAAACATTTTAAATAAAAGTTGTAGTTCATTGTATCTGTAGTTGGTATACCAAGTTTGGAAAAATCGTCGGAACCATTTTTGAGAAAAACGCATAAACGTAAAAAAAAAAAACAAACAAACAAGTAAAGTGGTACTGCCGGTTGAGGAATTTTGACAGATAAGCCACTGTCAGATGCCATGGTGATACCTAAATGGAATACCAAGTTTCAACTTTCTATGGTTTTTCGTTTTTGAGCTATGCTGTTCACATACACCCACACACATATTTGCCAAAAAAAACATTTGCTAAAAACCACTTTTTTTGGACTCAGGGGACCTCAAAACGGAAATTTCCGGTGAAAACTCGATATCGAAAATTTGACACGTTTACAATACTTCCTCTTACTAGGAGTATAAGAAAGTAAAAAGGTTTCTAGAAAATGGTCTGTCTGTGGTGTGTTTGTATTGTAACAAGAAGGAGTGATAACAAAAAGGAAAATATATAACTTTTGATTAATATAGGTTGGCAATAGTGTTAGTTTTCGTAACTAGTGGTGCCAGCCAAGGGCTATTATTCAGGTCAAGAGCCGCGGTCAGTGCACGGTCAAAGGGACCGCCAAGGACAGGAACCGCCAAAGACACATTGCTTTCAAAAGGGTCATTATACGGTCAGTATACAGTAGCCGCCTGGCCAATATAAAAGGGTTAACAAATCACTCAAAAGACCACGTGGCTACAGTCGTTTGATAACCGCCAACACCTGTTCACCGACTTATTCAAGACCTAGGGTCAACACACGGCAAGAGATGTTTTAGTGTGACCCGTAATTACACACTTGTCAATGTGTGAGTGTTGGCAATATAACGTCTCTCCACAAGAAGTGGGGAGGATTATTCTTCAGTATTTTATCAGCGTAACATCAAGATTCTATCAGTGACATAATTCAAATTCATACATCGGAGCGCGTCCCTATCTAAGTATTTAAACATACATTTATTTATCATCATTATAGTTGTGCATTCTAGTTACCATTTAAATCATTTTAAATTAATTGTAGTTTATCTTTTCAAACGGTTAAATTATTGTTAAAATATATATACCTATTTTCGTAAATTAGTAATTCATATTCCGAGTAACAACTCTCTAAAAATCTCTAACTAACTCCCAACTATTCATCGCATCATATACCTCTTCATACACCTCTTCACTACAGTATGTTTTAACGAAATATCTCAAAAACGAAAAATCATAGGAAATTTAAACTACCACCTCATCTGATGAAGGTACTAAAAAATCCGAAATGCAACATTATTGATTTTTTTTGTTTTTTTTTTTTTTTTTTTTTTTTTTTTTTTTTTTTAAATTTATTGCGAATTTCTCGAAAATGTTTTCGACGAGTTTTTTTTTTAAGCTTCACATAATCAACAGTAATCTACCACTTTCATCTGAAACATTTTCAAAGAAAAATTTATTTTAATTTTGTGATGGTGGGGGTTCCGAGGGAAACTGTTGCGTTATGTTCTCCACTCAAAGTACTACTTTAGTAAACTGTATGGTTTGTACCACCTACATAATAATAAAGTACATTACAAACATTCCTAGAATTACAATTTGAATAAAATCCGGAAGTGCAACTCAACAGAATAGACTTTTTTATTTTTTATTTTTTTCGAATTTTATGGATTTTCTTTAAACTTGGATTGCTCGCTACATAGAAGTATCACTTTTATTTGAAGCATCCCCCCCCCCAAAACGGATTTTAGATAGAATTTTTAGCGTCTGTGTGGTAGGTTTAAATTTAAATTTGCACACTTGTTTTTTGTTTTGTTTTGATAGTGGGCGATCCAACAGTTGTCCTTTCCAAGTTATGCACGTATAAAACTCTACCACTTTCTTTTTATGACTAGCCACATAATAGTGTGAGTGTTTCAAACCAGATTTTTTTTTTCTTTTTTTTTTTTTACCTCATTGTTTTCTCAGATTTCCAAAAATAAATATTAGTAATATAGTTGTAATTAAATCGATGTGGAGAATGTATCTGCTTTGAAAGACCAATTATCGTCTCTGTTAATTACGATGAAAGCAGTTCATCGACTGGAGTTTCTGGGCAGGGTCTCTCTTTCATCCCGTTTCCTTCTATATAAAGAGCTGAATCATTCTTTCAATTTTTGTTATTTGAATGAGGATCATTCTTCTGGTTTATCTCTCACCGAACTCCGCTGGATCTTTAGGCTGAGATGTGAGCTAGTCTACTTGAATCATACACCATGGCTCCGAAAAGAGATTGAGCTGTGCGCCCTCTGTAATTCAAGATGTATTGAGGATGTAGTACACTTTTTTGGCGTCTGCTCAATCCTTGCTGAGCTTCGGAGATTATATTTGGGATATTCAGTTCTTGCAAGACCCCATCTTATTTCCTTATTGAACGTATCTTCTGGCTGCCTTTCCCTAATTAAATATGCTCGCCATGCCTGGCCGTATCGGTATCAGCTTATACAAGAATTTAATTTCTAAACATGCATGACTTTGGTATATACCTATAATTTTTTGAGTTCTCAAAGTTGTTTTATTTTTTGTTATTTCTCTTTGTACAATTTTCTCTTTCTATTTCAGGTTACGTTACTTCTTCTTTCTGTTTATACACTTATTCTATTTTTTCTTATCTTATTTTATTATGTACCTATATAAATGTATGAAAGTAATATCGACCCCGGCTGACGGATTAATCCAAACCGTAAAATACTTTGTTTTATTTGTCATTTGTACTTTCAAAGAACAATAAAGTATTATTATTATTATTATTATTATTTTGCAATTAAATTTACTTATAATTATTATAAATATTACAAAAATTGAAGAATTTACTTCGATGGAATTTAAGACATTGATTCAAGAAGTATTAATGGGGGGGGGGGGGGGGGGGGGGGATGGTTATAATGGAAATGAAAAATTGAAATCCACTTAACATTTGTAGGATTTCTCACGCAACAATTACATAATCAAGCGGTAGAATGAAAGTTGTTCTTGTCGCAAAATTATAACGCTCCGACTTAATCTAAATCATTTTGGTGACTTCAAAAAACTTCTAACTTCTAACAATACAACTTATTTATTTAAATATGAATAATAATTTTCACATAATTTGATAAACAGAAAATTTTACTTTTTTTTTAAAAAAAAAGTAAAGAAATAGTAATAAATTATCTATATCGGTTAAAAAAAAATCAGGTAAGAAACACTCAAACGACTGTAATTCGCTAAAATATAATTGACAAATTTTATAGTTAGTATATCAAATTTAATTAAATTCGTATCAGCTTACTTCCGTTACTTGGCAAAATTTTTGAAAAGCTCCTACTATCCCGTCTCCAAACTTTAATAAATCCCCTTTCCTTAATACCCAATCACCAATTTGGCTTCCGTAACTGTCACCCTACTATCCATCAGGCACATAGAGTTGTGGACATTATCGCTACCTCCCTTGAGCGGAAACATTACTGCCTGGCAGTTTTTCTTGACATCTTGTCAGGCATTCGATCGGGTTGGGTATCCAGGTTTATTGTGGAAACTCAAGGGCATCCTCCCCTCCACTTACTACCTCTTCCTTAAATCATATGTGATGGATGCAAGAAATTATATCTATTTTATTTAAAGAAAATTACGATATGAAGAAAATGCAAGCTCGTTGGCAAAAAAAAGGTACGCGCAGGTAGAAGAGTACAGTTACAGGAAGAGTTCATTAACCTTGTTAGCATTGTCTACCCCTTCTTTTTACAGGGGAAGATTTGAACGAACAATTAAAAGACATTCCTTCAACATAGTACGAAAAAGACATTCAAGCAGAACACTTGTTTTTCGCTCTCTTAGACTCAGTGGCAGTTTAAGTTAAAACATAAGAGTTTATTCCACCTAATTTCAGTAAATTAATAAGCATATTGCTGTGTTATTGAATAGCATTTAAATATCTTTAAAGAATATATTTAATTTAATCTACCAGTTTTTTTAATTATTCTTATTACTTCTCTCTCTTAAAACTTACACACACAAGCCCTTTTACTAAACCTCTCGTGCTACACCAACTACTACTACAAACACACAACAACAAACACACCAAATACATTTCACATATCTCTCCGATCGCCATTTCCTGGTTGTCCAAGGCACTTCCTTTTCTCCTATATTTCCCATCCTCGTTGGCGTCCCACAGGGGAGGGCTACTTGCTCCTCTTTTATTCACAGTATACACGGCTGATCTCCCAGTACATCCTAACACTACCACTTTCATCTTCGCTGATGATACGGTTATCCTTTCCTCTAATAGTGATCCCGTCATGGCTACTCGCCATCTTCAAACCCACCTCAGTGTCCTCGAACCCTGGCTCTGCAAGTGGAGAATCAAGGTTAATTTACACAAATCCACCTTAAACCGAAAAACCCTTCCCGCCATTCAATTCAACCATAATTTTCTCCCAACTGTAAACCAAATCCGCTATCTCAGATTCCACCTAGACAGACGATTAACATGGAACCCTCATACTAGACCCAAACAAAATGAACTCAATTACCGATACAGAGTGCTAAAAAAATTACTAGACAAACGCTCAAAACTTACACTCCACAACAAAAGACAACTGTACAATTCCCTACTAGCTCCTATTTGGACATACGGACTCGAATTATACGGGACTGCCAAAAACTCAAACCTGTATCGCATTCAATCCCTACAGTCTAAAATCCTACGCACCAAAGTCAATACACCCTTCTACATCTCCAACCTCACTATCCACACTGACCTAAAAATTCCCTTCGTCTCCAATTTAGCCAAATCCCGCTACCTAAAATTCCATTCCAAACTATCTTCTCATTCCAATCCTTTAATCCAAGCCCTCTGTACTTCCACTCTCCTCACAAACCCGCCAAGACGACTAAGGCGTCGATGGTCGCGCGACTATCTAAATACATAACGACGGCTGGCTTGAGATACAGTTCGTACACACTAAGGCCACATGGCGTATTACGACTGCTATCGCTGAATAGCCGTCGTTCACAACTTCAAGCCAGGGTGTGCGCACTAGCGCATACTTTCATTCTATTATTTATCTCTTTTACTTGTTGCATGGCTACAGTGCAGTTGTAAAAATCTTAAAATAAAAAAAATTAAATTCGTCAATGTTTTTATGGAGTGAATTGCGAAAACTGAAAAACTGAATAGTAAAAACGCTCTTACTAATTGTCTGGAAACACGGAATATTGGTAATCTATTTATTTCTTATTAATTCTGTTTTATAGTAGAATTGTATAATTAACTAAGATAGGACTTCAGTGGGAAAACATGACCCTCCTCCGCCTCCAAAAACCCTCTTAAATGACTATACCATGAGAAATGTTTCTAATAAAAGTTGTAGCTCATTATATGTGTAGTTTACATAATTAGTTTAAAAAAAAATCGTTGGAACCGTTTTAGAGGAAATAGCAAAAAATTGAAAAATACTTTTCAGTAAAAACGCACTTCCACTCATGCCAATTTTCTTCAAACTCTGAATTTCAACAAAATATTAATTCTAATTAATATTATTTAGATGATAGACTTGTATAATAAACTGAAATAGCACTATAGGGGAAAACCTAACCCTTCCTCTGCCCCAAAAGTGCCCTTAAATGAATTTTCCCGGAGAAATGTTTCATATATAAGTTGTAGCTGTTTGTATGTGGAGTTGATGTAAAATGATCAAAGAAAATCGTTGGAACAATTTTCCAAAAAGTAACAAAAAAGTGAAAAAAAAAAAAATTTAGTAAAGTTGTACTTCCGGTTGGACTACACCGATCGCATCTATGGAAACTTTGTTAGGGATTCCACCTCTCTTTGTGGAGGTGAAAAACCAGGCAATGAAAGCCTCTTATAGAATTATACAGGCAGGTTTTTGGCAGGGTAAGCGATATGGTCATTCTACCATTTATCGTGAGATGCTTTTAAGGATTCCCATTGCAGGTTTCCCTTCTGATAGGAATTTGAAGACTTTTGTCTTTGGTCATTCCTACAGGGTTAGGTTGCCTTCTAGGGAAGATTGGTTAACCCTGGGCCTGTCTGGTGTGATTCCGGAGAACTATCTCCGATGCTACACGGACGGTTCCAGGATGGATGGTAGGTCTGGGGCTGCCGTCTATTTTGAGACGGGAGATCATTTGGTAGCACCTCTTGGTGAGTGGGCTACCGTTTTCCAGGCTGAGGTTTATGCAATTCTTTGCTGTATTTTGGATGAGAGGGTGCGTTACACTAATTTAAAAGGTGTTTGTATCTGCTCGGACAGCCAGGCTGCGTTGAAGGCGCTTAATTCATGTGTCTTCATTTCCAGATTGGTGTTGGAATGTTCTAAAAGACTGGAAGATCTTTCTTCATTGAAGGATGTGCTTCTGGTCTGGGTTCCAGGTCATATGGGAATCTTTGGGAATGAGGAGGTGGATAGTTTGCCAAATTACGTGCCTCTCTCCCTTTCATTGGTCCAGAGCCTGCTGTTGGTGTGTCTTCTGGCACATGTTTGTCAGGCTTCCAGACGTGGATGACCTCACAGCACTCATCTTTCCGGACGGAACTTTGAGTAGCGGGATCCGATGTCTTTCACGGACCTCTCTCAGGCATCTGGTTGGCTTCCTCACTGGGTATTGTGGCTTAAGGAGACATCTCTACACAATGGGACTCATGCCTGACCCCTTTTGAAGAGTTTATGAGACGGAAGAGGAAACACCCATGTATCTGATGACGGATTGTTTGGGCTGTGAGGAGATTAGGTTTAGGACCTTCGGCCGGAATAGGATATCGGTAGAGGATCTTAAGCTATGTCTTTTAAGGTTTTGATCCGATTTGTTCGGTCTGTGGTGAAACTTAGATGGGTAAAACCTGGGACTGGACTTTTGTATTATTATTCCTTGAATAATAATAATAATAATAATGTACTTCCGGTTGAGGAATTTTGACAGAAAACTTACTATCGGATCCCATGGTGATATTAAACGAACTATCAAGTTTGAACTTTCTACGATTTTTCGTATTTGAGTTACATACAAAACACAGACAATTTTCTAAATACCACTTCTTCTGATTCAGGGAATGTCACGCACGTATATTTTCTGTAAAAAGTCGATATCAAAAATTTGACACGATTACGGTACTTCCCCTTAGTAAGGGAAAGTAAAAAGTTACTCCTAAGAGGCCCAGCAATCTGCCAGTGTGACTACACTATCTTAAGATATTCATCATTTTCAACTCCCCCAAGCATTCCCTTTCAGAGGATTTCCCTCCCAGATATGCGAAACCTAGTAGTGGCGAAAGATCTATCTATTGTGGCTCATTTAGTGCAAGTGTTTGTATAAAAAATTTAGTTGCCTGTAAAGTGTGTATATATTTTGTGTTCGGTGGTGGAAGTGTCAGTATAAATGTTCTTTCTTTAAGAGAAATTTCTTAGAAAAATTAAGAATTAACCAAAAAAAAAAACTTGGACTTTACTAAAGTTAAATTAGATTTCGTACATTATCGTAACACTATCTTTTACATAAATGAAGCTATGATCTCAGTAAATAGAAAAGTTTGGTAAGCGGCAAGGGCTCTTTGAATAAAGTTTCTCTCTTACCTGTGGTTTTTAAGAATGATAAGATTTTATTAAGAAAATCTCAACGAGCTACCTAGTACAAGTAATCGAATCAGAAGAGGACTCAGTTCGTCTATCTGTAGATACTCAGACATAGTATTAAAGAGACTCTGATAAATTTAGTCACTAAAAAGCCCAAAATGGTAGGACAATCAGTAAATAAGAAAAGAAATGAACAACAAGCTCTTCCAACCCAAACTAGACTTCTTATCATCCAATCGCAACTCCAAAATGTAGAATTTATCCAAATGTTTTGGAAATTCATGACAATAATGTATTATTCTGGAACTTAAATAGATTTATATATTTATTTATTTATTACTTTCTCTTACTTTAATAGAGGAAGTATTGTAATCGTTTCAAATTTTCGATATTAAGTTTTCACCGGAAATATCCATTTTGAAGTCCCCTGAGTCAAAAAAAAGTGGTTTTTAGAAAATTGTCTGTGTGTGTGTCTATGTGTATGTGTGTGGGTTTTTATTTGTTTTTTTTTTTTAATTACTATATACATCATGCTCCGCTCATATTGAGCAACACATGAATTATCTGTCAGACAACAATTTTATAAAAACAAACAATGATAATAAATAATATCAAAGAATTAGTTACAAAGCGGCAATATAAAATAATATAGAGAAACAAAAAGTAACTTAAGTAACTTAATGAAATTACTTGCTTAATTAAATTAGGAGAATAACTTAAAACAATAATGATTATATTATAAAAGAAAAACAAAAGATATAATATACTATATGTTACTTTGGGGAACGGTTTTTTTTTTTTTTTGTTTTTTTTTATTTTATTTTTTTAATTTATTTATTTTTTATTTTTTGTTTTAATCCTTTTTCCTTCAATAATCTTCCTTTAAGTAATTTGTTATTATTATTATTATTATTAACTGCATTGCTTATTTTCTTTTATTATTATTATTATTATTATTTAATTTTTTTTTTTTTTTTTTTCTATTTATTTATTTTATTTTTTTTATTATTTTATCATTTTATTTTTTTTTAATCTCCCAAGTAAATAAAAATTTGTGTTACAAGATCCTTGAAATATTTGTAAAGAACAGGCTGAAGTAAGAGATCCTTAAATGGGGGCCAAGCCAATCCTCGAGTGATCACCGCGCGTATGTGGGGCTCTTGCTGCTTCAAGTTCACTGCAGTACCACAGAAGGTGATCCACTGTCTGCGGAGAAGCCGCATCGCAATTACATGCTGGGTTATCAATGATTTGAAAGCGATGGAGATATGCTTTCAATCTACCATGGCCTGTAAGAATTTATGTTATCTTGTAGGTAATCTGGAAGTGATGAAAATTCTGGCGATGCTTGACTGTTGAGGAAGAATTGCCTTGTGAGTGCTCCAGTACAGGAACTATGCCATATCGACTCCCATTCATCCAAACTATTCAAATGAGCCAATGTTTTTATGGCAGGTAAAGAAAAATTATCATAACTGCACATATTCCGAAAATCTCTTGATGAAACTTTGGCCAATAGATCCGCCATCTTATTACCCTCCATACCAGCATGAGCTTTCACCCATTAGAAAAAGAAACAAAACAACGATGCTGCAGACTTGTGAGATGTCTTCGAATCCCCTCAATAGGAGGTTGATGGCTGTGGGAATTGCCGACCGATTCAAGAGTAATCCGACTGTCAGTTGCAAACTTCACCTTCTCACCTAAGGAAACTACGCCCTCTAGCCCATTCAATCGCCTTAAGTATTCCAAAGCTGCTCCGCCTGATTATTACTGCAATGTGAATGCAGTCGAAATTGTCCCTGAGCAATATCACTTCTTTCCCTCGAAGAGCCACAAATACGCAACCAACATTATTTCCCCATTCTTACTGCCATCTGTATAGATTTCCGTATCAAAATTTAAGTCCAAATCAGTCTTTATTAACGGAATTTTTGCTGGGTGTTGCCATGATTTGTAATCAATTTTGTGTATGTGTGTGTGTGTGTGTGTGTGTGTGTGTGTATGTATGTGAACAGCATAGCTCAAAAACCGAAAAATCGCAGAAAGTTCAAATTTGATATTCCGTTTAGATATCATCAGACAGTACGTTACTTGTCTAAATTCCTCAACCGGAAGTACCACATTACTGAATTTTTTATTTTTTTGCGATTTTCTCAAAAATGGTTGCAACGATTTTCTTTAAATTTGGTGCATTAACTACACATACAAAGATCTACAATTTTTATTTGAAACATTTCTCTGGGAAAATGCATTTAAGGGCGATTTTGGTGGAGGGATGGTGTGAGATTTACCATTAAAGTGCTATTTCAGTTTATTGCACAATTCTTTCATCTAAATTACTCGTATATTAAAGTAAGCCTATATTTTCAGGCGGGCTTAACGTCCAACTACCAAATTAGGTGTCGTGGATGGGGGCGGAAGCAACTACTTTACTATTAACATTTTTTAAACAAATATAAAATTTAGCAGTTATACGCTGGACTCGAACTGGGGTCCTCCCACTTACAAGACCATGCTCATAGCCACTACATAAATTATATTAATTAAAATTAAATATGTTGTTGAAATTCCGAGTTTGAAGAAAATCAGATGGCCAGAAGTGCGTTTATACTAAAAAGTATTTTTCAGATTTCTGCTATTTTCTCGAGAACGGCTCCAAGAATTTCTTTAAACTAAGATCGTGAATTTCAAATATAAAGAGCTACAACTATTATTTGAAACATTTCTCCTGGTAAACTCATTTACCTACGCTTTTGGGGTAGGGCTAGAGTTATTTTTAGTTGATTATAGCTAGGGCCCCTATCTTAGTTGATTATACAATTCTACAACCTAGACATAATTAATGAGAAATAAATTGATTTCCAAAATTCCAAGTTCCAAGAAAATTAGTAAACCGGAAATGCGTTTTTACTGAACAGTTTTTTTTTTTTCAGTTTTCGCGATTTTCTCCATAAAAATACCGACAAATTTCATTAAATTTGATTTACTAACTATAAAAAAATATGTAAATTACAAATTTTGAAAAATGGAGTAAGAGAAAGTTGTGTGAGTATTTCACACCAATTTCAAATTTATTTTAGATTTGTGTTTGTTTGTTTTTGGGTTAGAAAAAGCCATCATATTTACATTTCCATCTACGCTTGGCTGTTAAATGCCTCAAACTGCCAATATATTGGTTGAATAAAATCAGCCCTGTCTTTTCAAATTTAACATAGTATTTTTTTCGAGCTTTATTTAATCTGCTGCAGTCTCTTGCCCTTCTTTCCTTCTCCATTCTTGCAGAGCTAAGGGAATCTCGAGAGTTGCAATTCTTGTTCTTATCCCTTCCTTTCTCATTAATGCCAAATTGCTTTTAACGCTACTGGGAAATCGTACATACTTAGACAGTTTACTTAAAAACTTTTTTTTGTTAATTATATATGTTACAGCTAAAGAGTAAATATTGATATATTGACACTCTCTGCTACCGCAATCACATTTGGCATTATATACGATATATATTTTAAATAGTAGTTATGCTTGGATCTGCAGAACTGGAAAGCATCAGAGATATTTTCCGTAATAGCCTGCTTCAGGGCTATGTGTGTGGTTATTATGTGTGCTAAGTTATGTGTGTAGTTACTATATGTGTGGAGCAGGAGTATATGGAATGAGCCCGGGGAGGTACTCATTGAGAGGCCGTTGGGCAGGTATTCAACTATATCCCAGGCTGAAGTGTTTGCCATTAAGGTCTGTGCCGAAGAGTATCTGCGTAGAGCTCCAAGGGGCAAGGTCATACGCATTTTCTCGGACAGTCAGGCTGCACTGAAAGCCCTAGAGGCTTGCAGGACTACCTCATCCCTGGTGAAGGAATGTCGAGAGGCATTGTCGAGACTCTCCAGGCACAACAGGGTACAGCTGTTGTGGGTGCCTGGACATGCAGGGGTTGAGGGTAATGAGACAGCTGATCAACTGGCCAGGAACGGGGCCAACACTCCGTTCATTGGTCCAGAGCCGGTCCTGGGAATAACTGGCGGAGCAATTCGTGCAGCGATTAGAGAGTGGGGTCGCAGTAAGCATGAAGAGCTCTGGAGGAGAAGCCCGGGTGCTATACACAGTAAAAGGATGATGCCAGGACTGTGTAAACGAAGAACCCAAATGACTCTTAGTCTGAGTAGGAGCCAGATTTCTCTGGTGACGGGACTATTTACGGGTCATGGTAGGTTCAGGAAACATCTGTACAAGGTAGGACTCATTCGAGCGGAACCCTTGTGCAGATTATGTCAGGAAGAGGAGGAAACGACCTCCCACCTGTTGTTCGATTGCGTAGCAATAATCAGATTGAGGTATGAAACCTTCGGTACTTTGCGACCTGAGGAGATAGTAGCTCAAAACGACCTGGTGATGAAGGCCCTGAAACTCCTTAAGGAGGGAGGGTTTGTCTACTAGGAACTATCGGGGGTGGCACAATAAGCCTCTGTTTTCTGCAGTGCCGGGATATAGCCCACCCGAGGTTCGATAATAATAATAATAATAATAATAGTATATACCAAGTTCAAATAAACTCCTTGGTATCTTTAAACCGAAATGCTTAATTGTGTGGTTGGCCCATTTTCAGGATGTCTTGATGAACAATGTTGATATCACAGACTTGCATAGGGACAAAATCAGTTTACACAATGTTTTAGCAAAAGTGGATTTTATAGTGGCGGTTTATATCTCTATTTAGGCTATGTGTAGTTTGTCCCTTATAATGGGCATTGTGTTTTGAAACTTGAAAATTTGATTACTTCTGAGTAATTAATTACATTTTGTTAAGTTTATTGGGCGTGTCTACTAATAATCAAAACTGGTGTGAAACTCTCACAAGTATTTCTCCTACTGGAATTCACAACTTTCAATCCACAAACTTTCTAAACTTGGAATTTATACAATTCATTTTAATTGCTAACTTTTACATTATATACATTATTACGTACTGTATACATTATACTAATAAAGCTGGTGAGACATCATCACAATTTCCAAGTTGGGGGTGGGGGGGTGGATCGAAAGGTATGCTCTAATTACAGAGTAATAAGCGTCATTAACTCCTTAATGAAACTTTTAGGTAGGATAATTAAGGAACGCCTTGGATCCGAATATAGTAGCCCGGAGGTAGAATATGGCTTTACGGCCGGAAAATCATGTATAGACCAAATCTTTACACTCCGACAACTTCTAGAGACACATCGAGATAAAGGACGGTCAACGGTAATGGTATTCGTGGATCCCAAAAATGCCTATGACAGTTGCGTGCCCAGGTCATTATTATGACAATATCTACAAATAGCAAGAATAAATAAGCCCCTGATTTACTTATAAGAAACATATTAGTGGGAGAATAAATGCAGAATAAAGTTAGGATCCAAACTACATGAAAGATTTTTCAATTAATAAAGGCCTTGAAATGTATTTGTTGTGATGTATTGTATGTTTGTAGTAGCACGGGCAGTTTAGTAAAAGGGCTTGTAAGTATATATGTTTAAGAGAGTGAAGTATCAGAAATAAGAAAGTAGTCACCACTACTAACAATAAATATATTCTATTAAAATAATAACTACAAGTTATTGCCTAAGATATTATAAACTTATTAATATCTTGTGAAACTGCCACTGATTTTTAGAGAACGACTCCAGAAGCAAGTGTTCTGGCTTTTAAAGCAGAATGCAAGACTGTCTTGAAGGAATGCCCTGTCTAACGGCGGATTTAACGGTATTTTGTGTCTTTGTTTCCCTAATAGCAATGACCCTAAATTACAGTAACTGACTCTTTTCACTGCACTAAGATACATTTAAAATATTAACAAAATTCTATTTTTCAAACTATAAAATATTCTAAACTATTTTTCAAAACTATTATTTTCTTTTATTTCTTTCTTCCACGCAAGGGTGTTCTATGTCGCCAGTAGTTTTTTTTTTTTTTTTTAAAAAACTTTATCTGGATTTATGCTTAAGAGGGTAGACCAGAAAATGGGAGTTCAAAATTTAGTGAAGTTTGGTACATCTTTAAACTATTTTTTTTGCAGATGATCAGGTTCTGATAGCCCAAGATATTCAGTAGTCAATTCCTTGCAATTTGTTTTTTTTTATCACAGAATACTTTTCATTTTTCATGTGGGAGTCTAAAGTACTGCATGTTTTCCACTTCCTGATTGTGAACATTTCCCTAAATTAAAAAAAAAAAATTTTTGTTCTAGGACAAGGCCTGTTCCCAAGGAATACATATATATATATAATGCAGTTGATGAGGAGAGAAATGAGGTTTGATTAATTAGAATAGATATGAAGACACTGTTATAATTTAGCTATAAGTTTACACAAACTGCACTGGACTTGTAATGATTTTATAGAATAAAAAATGGGAGTAGAGTTATGACACGATGCGATGTATATGGTTCAATCTGATAGATTGATCCATCTCTAGATCTCGCACTGGCATATATACAGGTTCCCCACTCTAGCCTGCTTAAGTGAGAGAGTACCAGAGAGAATCTGTTTTCTCTCGGTCGGGCATGAGTTCTCTCTCTCTTGCCGTTACATATATAAATAAAGAAAAATATAATATAAAATTTACACAAATGGCCGATTGTATAAAAAAAACTATTTAAAGCAGTTAAAATTAAATCATCAAAAGAAAAATAAAATGAAATAAAATAAAAATAATATGAATGCATAAAATTTTATAAGCTCTAAAATTAAAAAACTTTACCATAAAAAAAAAAGTAAGTTCAAAAATATAAAAGGAAAAAAAAAAAATTACTGTTGACCAATTTAAAAATAGAAAAATTAGGTATAATTACAAAATAAAAAGAAAATTAACTATTTTAAAGATCTGAACAAATTATAAACTTTTTTTTTTTGTTTAATTATTTATTTATAGTAAAGATATTGAATACAATAATAAATAAAAAAATCTGGTGTGAAACACTCAACAACTTTCTCTTACTCCAGTTCTCAAAATGATAATTGACAAATTTTATAGTTTGTGTACCAAATTTAATGAAATTCGTCGAAAACTGAAAAAACTGTTCAGAAAAGCGCACTTCCGGTTTACTAATTTTCTTGAAACTTGGAATTTCAGCCATCCATTTATTTCTAACTAATTATGTTTGGATGATAGAATTGTATAATCAACTAGGATAGCACTTTAGATGAAAATCTAACCCTACCCCTCCCCTAAAAGTGCCCTTAAAAGAATTTTCCCAGAGAAATGTTTTAGATAAAAGTTGTAGATCTTTGCATGTTTAGTTTATATACGAAGTTTCATAAAAATCGTCGGAGCCATTTTTGAGAAAATTTTGAAAAAGTGAATAAATCATTTAGTAAAGTGGTAAAATAAACGCACTTCCGGTTATCCGATTTTTTTCAAACTCGGAATTTCAACAACATATTTAATTCTAATTAACATTATTTAGATGACAGAATTGTGAAATAAACTGAAATAGCACTTTAGATGAAAACCTAACCCCACCCTCCCCCAAAAGTGCCCTTCAGAGCATTTTCCCGGAGAAATGTTTCAAATAAAAGTTGTAGCTCTTTGTATGTGTGGTTGATGTTTCGAGTTTAAAGAAAATCGTCGGAGCCATTTTTGAGAAAATCGCAAAAAAGTAAAAAATCTAACTAGTAAAGTGGTACTTCCGGTTGAGGAATTTTGACAGATAACGTAGTGTCAGATCCCACGGTGATGCCTAAATGGAATATCAAGTTTTAACTTTCTACGGTTTTCGTTTTTGAACTATGCTGTTCACATACATACACACACACACACGGACACACGGACGGACACACACACACACAGACCATTTGCTAAAAACCACTTCTTTGGACTCAGGGGACCTCAAAACGGATATTTCCGGTGAAAACTCGATATCGAAAATTTGACACGATTACAATACTTCCTCTTACTAGGAGTAAGAGAAAGTAAAAATCTGATGTGAAACACTCACACAACTTTCTTTTACTGCAGTTTAGAAAATAGTAATTTGTAAAATTTTATAAGTTAGTATAATAAATTTAATGAAATTCTTCGGTGTTTTTATGGAGAAAATCGTGAAAATTTAAAAAAAAAAAAAAAAAAAAAAATTGTTCGGAAAAAATGCACTTCCGGTTTATTAATGTTCTTAAAACTCGAAATTTCCGGTAATCTACTTTATTTCTAATTAATTTTGTTTTGATAGTAGAATTGTATAAATCAACTAAGATAACACTTTAGTGGAAAACATTACCCCCACTCACCCACTAATCACCTTTAAATGAATTTATCCGAATAAATATTACAAATAAAATTTGTAGCTTTCTAGATGTGTAGTTCACACACTTAATTTAAAGAAAATTATTGGATTTGTTTTTAAGAAAATAACAGATAAGTGAAAAATAATTTTCAGTAAAAACGCACTTCCGGTTATCCAATCTTCTTCAAACATGGAATATCCACAAAATATTTAATTCAAATTAATATTATTTAGTTGACAAACTTATGTAATAAACTGAAATAGTACTTTAGAGAAAAGCCTAACTTCCCCAACAACAAATAAATAAATAAATTAATTAATTAATTAACAAAGTTGTATTGATTAAATAAATAAAAGTTGTGTAGATCTTTGTATATGTAGTTGACACAACAAGTTTAAAGAAAATCATTGGAGCTGTTTTCGAGAAAATTGCAAAAAAGTGAAAAAAAAACAAAAACAATTCAGTAATGTGGTACTTCCGGTTGAGGAATTTTGACAGATAACTTATTGTCAGATCCCATGGTGATACCTAAACAGAAAATATTAAGTATGAGCTATCTGGGATTTTTCGTTTTTGAACTATGCTGTTCACATACAAAAAAAAAATCTGGTGTGAAACACTCACACAACTTTCTCTTACTCCAGTTCTCCAAATTATAATTGACAAAGGTTATGGTTTGTATACCAAATATAATGAGATCGTCGAAAACTGAAAAAACTATTCAGTAAAAGCGCACTTCCGGTTTACTAATTTTCTTGAAACTCGGAATTTTGGCCATGTATTTATTTATAATTAATTTTGTTTGGATGATAGAATTGTATAAAATCACTGTGATAGCACTTTGAGAGAAAATATATAACCCCACCACTTTCCCTAAAAGTGCCCTTAAAAAAATTTCTCCAGAGAAATGTTTCAAATAAAAGTTGTAGATCTTTGCATGTTTAGTTTATATACCAAGTTTCAAGAAAATCGTCGGAGCCATTTTTGAGAAAATTGCGAAAAAGGGAAAAAAATCATTTAGTAAAGTGGCAAAGTAAACGCACTTCCGGTTATCCGATTTTTTCAAACTCGGAATTTCAACAACATATTTAATTCTAATCAACATTATTTAGATGACAGAATTATATAATAAACTGAAATAGCACTTTAGATGAAAACGTAACCCCACCTTTTCCCCAAAAGTGCCCTTAAATGCATTTTTCTGGAGAAATGTTACAAATAAAAGTTGTAGCTCTTTGTATGTGTGGTTGATGTACGAAGTTTAAAGAAAATCTTCAGAGCCATTTTCAAAAAAGTAAAAAATCCAACTTGTAAAGTGGTACTTCCGGTTGAGGAATTTTGTCAGATAACGTAAAGTCAGATCCCATGGTGACCCCTAAACGGAATATCAAGTTTCAAATTTCTACGATTTTTCGTTTTTGAGCTATGCTGTTTACATACATACATACACACACACACACAGACCATTTGCTAAAAACCACTTTTTTGGACTCAGGGGACCTCAAAACTTGTATTTCCGGTGAAAACTGGATATCGAAAATTTGACACGATTGATTATTTACAATACTTCCTCTAACTAGGAGTAAGAGAAAGTAAAAAGTGTGTTTTTTAGATTTTTGTGCGTTTGCTGCGTTAAATTTCAAATATTATCTAAAGTCATGTGAGTGTTTCACACCAGATTTTGGCGCTACAATGGTAAGAAAAAAAATACAACAAATAAATCAAGCAGTTATCCAGGAGACTTCAAACAGAAAATGTCCATCAAAGGCCATTCTTCTATTAAATTAGTGAGGATGGATATTAAACCGTGTAATAATAATTGTGATTACCTCCTCAATAAAATCACAGTTTTATTTTATATCTCGCAGTGATAAAAACACAAATTAGTCATAATTAAATAATGATCCATAAAAGATATTCGCTAATATTATAGGGCTTGTATATCTCTGTAAGAACTACTAGGCCAGCGCTATCTGGTTGTTAAACTGATCAAACTTACAATGCATTAAAAAAAAAAAATTAAATATTTCAATTTTTTTGTTTTCAATCATATTTTATTTTATTATATTAATGTTTACTGAAGTATGGTAAATACATTTATTGTTTTAATGTTTTAAAAGTTGCCTAATAAAATATATATCAAATTTAGTAATAATATTATCTTAATGTGGCTTGCTACCCGACAAGTCACTAGTGCGCATGTTTCCTCAAATATCTCACAAATCTTTGTATAGGCACCTAATTTGGTTCAGCATCCAATTTTTGGACGGGGAACTTCTCGCGGAGAAATTTCCCCCGCAAATATACAAAGAAAAAAATACTCACACGAGATTTTACTGCGATTAACAAAATTGTAAAGTGACAAACTTATAATTTATTTTAATGTTGTGACTTTAGTTTTACACGGGTTATTAATGTGGTTAAATTTTGATATTAGACGTTTATTATGTTATTATCTGTAAAGTCAGCTAAATAATACATTTTATATTATCTATTAAAACAATGATTATAATTATTAAGATTGGTAAAATTATTTTTGGAACTATAAAAATAATATAAAAAAAAAAAGTTTTAATTAAAAAATAAACGCAATGTAGGTTAATATTAACTGATCATGATATTAATTAACAGATCTGATGATGGTCAGGACTGTGGCTGAAACGTAATAAAAAGTATTAAGAATTGAGACTATTGTTGGCTGTACATCAACCCGGTATCTTAGTGATAGACCTTATATCGACAGTTTAGTGTCTCAAATTTTATGAAATTCGTCGGTGGTTTTATGGAGAAAATTGCAAAAATTGAAAAAAAAAAACTGTTGAATAAAAACGCACTTCCGGTTAACTAATTTTCTTGAAACTCAGAATTTTGGCAATCTAGTTATGTCTAATTAATATTGTTTAGATGGTAGAATTATGTAATTAACTGAAATAACACTTAGTGGAAAACATAACCCCCACTCTTCCCCCCAAAAGCCAACTCAAAAGAATTTTCTCAAAGAAATACTTCAAATAAAAATTCTAGCGCTTATTATGTGTAATTGATATATTATTATGTTTATAGAAAAATCATTGGAGCCATTTTCGAGAAAATCGCAAAAAATTTAAAAAAAAAAAAAAAATCAGTAAAAATGGTACTTGGGGTTGGGGAATTTTGACTTCTTCAATCCCATGTGAAGTTTAAACTTTTTGCGATTTTTCGTTTTTGAACTATGTTGTTCACACAGAGATCACTTTTTCTGCCTTAGGGGACCTCAAAAAGTAAATTTCCGGTAAAAACTTGATATAAAAAATTTGATACAATTACAATACTTCCTCTTACTAGGAGTAAAAAAAAAAAAAAAAAAAAAAAAAAATTGCATCATTCCGCGTTAGAATTTTGATTATGCAATTGTGCAAGTTGAAGAATTTTACTTTATAAATGCCATATTTTTCCTGAAATTAATTTGAGTAAACAAAAAAAGATCTGCATCAAACACTCACACAAGTTCCTCTTACTGTGCAGTTTAGAAAATAGTAATTTGACAAATTTTATAGTTAGTATTCAAAAATTTAATGAAATTTGCCAGTGTTTTTATAAAGAAAAGCTCAAAAAAATGTTCAATAAAAACGCATTTCCAGCTTGCTAATTTTCTTGAAATTCTGAATTTCGACAATTTATTTATTTTTAATTAATTTTGTTTAGATGGTAGACTTATATAATCCATTATTAATAGCACTTTATAGGAAAAACATAGAGGATACGTTTCAGGTTAGAACGCTTAGTTAAAAACCACAATTCTATTTCATATGCCCAAATTGAAATATGGCTGAATAGAAATGTGTTATACTTTCTCTTACTCTTAGTAACAGAAAGTATAATGATATTGCCTGTAACGGCAAGAGAGGGAGCCAAGCCTGACCGAGAGAAAAACAGACTCTCTCTGGTACTCTTTGACTTGAGCAGGCTAGAGTGGGGAGAACCTGTATATAAATCAGTGAGAGATCTATCTATCAGATTCAACCTTATACATCGAATCATGTCATATCTCTCTATTCCCACCTTTTATTTTATAAAAATCATTACAAGTCCAGTGCAGTTTGTGAAAGCTTATAGCTATATTATAACTAGGGAACGGATTCGTATGTATTTACATATTTTTTTCTAGGCAATTTACAGACGTTTTTCAACTAGAAGTATTCATACTGACACTTTTTAAGCCGTTTGAGTCTACTTTTATTTCACATATATCCACATATTTGGATGTTATCGCATATTTATACATATTTGATCAAAATAAATAAATATTTCTACATATTTAATTATTTTTGCATATTTTTCATTTTGGGCATATTTTCATAATTGGGAGGTGGTTGACAGGAACTGTGAACCACAGACTGTAGGGCTGTGAATCACAGTGGGTACAATGGTTATTGTAATTTACACAGAATGCTGCTAAACAGTGACGGGCACTTGTTAGTTCTTTGAAGTTGTCTGACGTTGTCTGTTCTTTCAGCTCGTTCGTTGAAGTGTCCAATTCATTTCGTTCGGTCACTTAGTGTATTCTTTTTTGGGTGAAATGCCACGAACATCGGCCTCAAACAGACAACTGGTTGCTAAATATCTTCGCGAGTTTCCAGCAGAACTTTTTCGAAGTGATGGAGACATTTTGTACTGCACAGCTTGTGACAAGCGCGTTTCTTGCTCTCAACGTTCCCAAGTCACCCAACATATTGCCACCGGATCGCACATAGAGAATAAAAACAGAAAGAAAGAGAGGACGTCCTATCAAGCCTTCCTTACATCTCCATCATCAAGTAAGTCTACTCTGAGTACAGATCTGTGTCGGGCTTTGGTTAGAGCAGATATCCCTTTCCACAAACTTAAAAATCCTCATTTCAAAGGATTCTTAGAGACCTATATTGGGAAAAAAATGCCTGACGAGAGCACTCTGCGGAAAAACTACCTGGAAGATATCTATAAAGATACACTAACCAAAATTCGAGAACATATCAAAGATGGACCGATTTGGGTGTCAATTGATGAAACCACTGACGTTGAGGGCAGGTATATTGCCAATGCAGTTATTGGAAAACTTGACAGTGATGCTGATGTGGATTCAAAGCCATTCCTTTTGAACTGTGAGGTTCTCGAAAAATGCAATCATTCCACCATTTCACGATTCTTCGATGCCTCAATGCATATCCTATGGCCCAGTGGAGTTTTGAACGAAAAAGTTCTTTTGTTTCTCTCTGATGCTGCCCCCAACATGGTCAAGGCTGGGCAATCTATTCAGGTATTTTATCCTAAGATAATTCATGTGACGTGTATTGCTCATGCCTTGCATCGAGTAGCAGAAACTGTCCGATCTTTGTTCAGTGACGTAGATTCCTTAATCTCCTCGGTTAAAAAAGTGTTCTTAAAAGCACCAAGTCGCATTAAAATGCTAAAAGATCTCTATCCAGACTTGTGCCTTCCACCAGAACCAATATTGACAAGATGGGGTACTTGGCTGGAAGCAGCTCAGTATTACTATGAAAACTACAATAAAATCAAGAATGTCCTTTCACATCTCGAAGACGAAGCAGTAGCGATAAATACAGCCAAGTCTTTATTCGAGAAACCTAATTTAAGGAACGACCTTGCATTCATTTCTGACAATTGCGTATTTCTTGCACAAGCCATTACCCAACTTGAGTCCCAAAATGTTCGACTGACAGAAAACGTGTCCAACGTTAAAAAAGTCATCGAAAAGGTGGAAGGAATACCTGGGAGTAAGGGAGATCTGATCAGATCAAAACTGGTAGAAGTACTGAGCAAGAACAAAGGGTGGGAGACCATCTGCCAGATTTCTGATATTATCAGTGGAACAAAAGTCACCTCAGAACATCGTGTACCCTTTACAACCAACGAGATAACTTCTTTCAGCAAGGCACCTATAACATCTGTAGATGTTGAACGATCTTTTAGTCGTTACAAGTCCATCTTACGCCCAGATCGTCGTCACTTTACGTTCCAACATTTGAAATTTCATGTGGTTGCAAACAATTTCGAAGAGTGAAGTTTTCAAAATTGAAAATTTAACACATCTTTTTATAAATAGTAAAAATGTTCTTTGTTGTATAAATCATTATAACTTGTAAAAACAAATTATTTTGTTCCTAATAAATTATTATAAATTGTAAAAATGTTCTTTTCTTGTATAAATAATTATAACTTGCCCAAAAAAAAAAAAATTCCATTTTCATAAAAAAAAATGTCCATTTTACTTAAATATTCCAGAAAATATTTTAAGAAAATCACATATTTTCCACATAATTGACGAAAATAAATGCATATTTTAATTAAATATTTGGCATTTTTAAATACATAAAAATCCGTTCCTTAATTATAACACTGTCTTCATATTTCGTCTAATTAATCGATCCTAATTTCTCTCCTCATCAACTCCATTATATGCCGAAATGGAGTTTTAAAGGGGGTTCTGAGGGAAGCAGTAGCATTATGCTTTCCACTAAACTACCACATTAGTATAATATATGGTTTCACCACGTACATAATATTAATACGTCTTGGAAACATAGATAGAATTCCAAATTTAAAGGAAATCGATTGACCGAGAGTGCGATTTTAGAAGAATAGGTTTTTGAGGTATTTTTTTTTGTTTTTTGTTTTTTTTAATTTCCTCGTCAACAGTTACAATGATTTTCTTTAAACTTGACATGCTAACTGCACCAATATAAATTTATCACTTTTATTTATAACGGCTTTCCAAAAAAAAAAAAAAATTGATTTGAGAATAGGTTGTGTGGGAATTTGTGGCATTAAATAATTGCAGTTTGTAGTGTTTTTTGGTGCACTGTAATGGGCCACAATATAATTTACTTTTCTAGCTGACAAGTTTAATAGGTACGTACTTAATACACCACACCTCCTCTTTATTTATTGGTAGGATAATTATGTAAACTTTGTATGTCAATAAAATTTGTCATATTATAAATAATTGTACTAACCAGGAGTAAGAGAAAGTCGTGTAAGTGTTTCACACCAGATTTTTGTTTTGTAGATTGATTTGTTTCGATTTGCTGTCCAGAAGTGTTTTCAGTAATCTGAATTGAAGAAAGGGAATATGTGGTCCGTGGATTTTGGGAACAGAGACATCTGACTTTCCTTGCAAGAATCAATCATTATCAATTCTCTAGAAATAACATATATGGCTGACCTCTTAAGGGAGAGTTGTTGTGGTGGTTGGTTCCGCAGAGCTGAAAAGCATCAGAGACATTTTCCGTGGTAGCCTAGCCTGCTTCGTTTTGTGGTCATCGATCGGTTTCGGGCGTTCGCCCATTTTCAGGATGCGTTTGTCAGGACAGTGTGATAACACAGACTTGCACAGAGCAAATTCTGTTTATACACTCTCAAACTCAAGTGAGATGAAGAAGAATGCACTTTATAAAACAAAATTGGGGCTTGATGATTATTAGGATAGTCTCGACGACATTCCTTAATCGATAGAAAAGTTGTAGGTAGTTATTAGTAGTTAGGTAGTTGGTAGTTATTAGTTATTAGGAGTGTATAAACTGAATTAGCTTTGTGCAAGTCTGTGTTATCACACTGTCTGACAAACCATCCTGAAGATGGGCGAACGCCCAAAACCGGTCGATGACCACAAAATGAAGCAGGCTACCACGGAAAATGTCTCTAATACTCTTAAGGTAAAGCTAAACACAGAGTAAACTAAGTACCAAATCGACTACACCTTATCCATAGGTTGCGTGTTTGTAGCTAATAACTACCAACAACTTTTCTACCGATTAAGAAATGTCGTCGAGATTGATTATCAAGCCCCAATTTTGTTTCATAGAGTGCATTCTTCTTCTTCTCTCTTGAGTTTGAGAAATCCAAAGAACACTGAATGGAAGATCTCGGAGTTATGGATTGTGCAGATACAATATGATGGAATATATGTCATGTACGTATAATAATAGAATGATCCTTTTTACCTCATTGATGTGATTTAATGTGAAATAAATTGCATAGGATGGGAAGTTACTTGAAAAAACTAAACAGGTGTGTTTTAAAAGACAGTAAGATTTGTGAGAGAGTGAGTTAACGAGATTTATCGATCCATCCATCCCATCCTGTGCAGTTAAGTATCATCAATACAATAGAAGTGCCAACGATCCAAGAATTAGTCGCAAACAATGTTTATTCCTTTTAATCGATCTGAATTTTAATCTAAGATGGATTAAACGCTAAGTATCTTGAATGTAATCTTTAAGCACTTAAGTTATAAGCTCGCTCGTCGCACACAAATCTATGTTTATCTTAGATTAACAAAGATTGTAGGTAAAAATATGCAAAACTGTATCTAATTTCCTTATTTTAATTATTTCTAGGTTCATCCATATTGTCTGTTAGTAACATATTCCACTAAATAAAACAACCTTATGCAATTTAAATTTTTTAACATAGAAATAACGTTATTTAGCAAATTTACGTCTTCTTCCAGTGGCATTACAACACTTGATAAGCTCTTGTCTAGGGACACAT
Organism: Triatoma infestans; assembly: GCA_011037195.1. NCBI lineage: Eukaryota > Metazoa > Arthropoda > Insecta > Hemiptera > Reduviidae > Triatoma > Triatoma infestans. Next base: position 46,004 of record JAAEAF010003966.1, read on the forward strand.
TTACTTATCATCTCTGTCGATCATTGGGAAAATCCTTCCATTTATCCATTCCCATAATCCCATAGATCCTGTTCTACATCCATTGTCACCAGGACCTGTTTGTTTTTCTTGTCCCTAAATTACTTGTATCTTTTCTCTTATTGCATCTAGAAAACGTATTGCGATCGTATCAAATTTTCGTAATTGAATTTCACTGGAAATAAATAATTTGAGGTCCTCTGAATACGAAAAACATATTTTTAGCCAATGCTCTGTGTATGTGAACAAAATATCTCAGAGAATGAAATAATCGCACAAAACTCGGATCTTAATATTCCGTTTAGATATATTATTACCAGATCTGTCAGCAGAATTTTTGCTAAAATGCATTAACCGGAATTCCAGCTTTATAGAATAGGTATTTTTTTTTTTTTTTGAGATTTTTAAAACATTTTCAAAAATTATTCCAATGACAAACCTATGACTTTTTTATTTGAAACATTTATTCAAAAGCATTACTTTTAGATAGATTTTGGGGTAGCTAAGACTTAAAAACTTTTAAATTGCTTGTAATAGGATCCGAAGAGAGGATTCTAAAGCAGAGAGAGAGACACACAAAAATTGGCATTCTCATTCACTAGCTTAGACTAGACTAGAGTGGGAGAATCTGATTAAATACAACTGCGATAGCCATACAGGGAACAGTCTTTACACAGTTTATACAGCAGTTAAAACGCGTCAACAACCTTTCACTTTACTCACTCTAAATCTCTCATTACCATTTCATATTTTTTAATTATTGAAATAGTACTTTATTATATAAAAGAAAATAAATACAAAAACTGATATATAAAAATAAGTACAATAGGCATGGCTAAAGCCGTCAGTCAGAGTTTATCTTAAATACAATATCAAAAATACATACAAAAATAAAATAACTATTTGCAATTGAAACAAAGTAATATGTAAACGTAAGTAGAAGAAAAAAATGAAAAATTAATAAAAAATATAATTTATATAAAAAGACAAAAATAAAATTTGTAATAAGGTAACCTATAAATTAGGAAAACTTTTACACCCAAAAAAACAACAATACCAAAGACATTACCGCACTCCAAAAATCTATCGATCCCAAGAAATTAATATTACAATGTCCTCCCCAATATAAAAAGAGGACAAATACAAACAAAATAATTATAAAATTCTTTGAATTATATGTTTAAAAAAGTGACATTCATTAATGGTGAAGCCACACCGTACTACAATACTGTTTATAGCTTTGATTTAATCTTAAATTTCTATGCACCCCAAAATATTTGTTTAACCCAGGGGTTCGGGGGATAGAATAGGACCCCAGTGTCTTCCGCTTGTCGTAAGAGGCGACTAAAGGAGCAACTTTCCGTTGACCTCACCCGATATCCCCTCTTTACCTTCCCATTACCTTCCTTATCCCACCCTATCCAAGCTTTCCTATCTTAACTCCTTTCTTAGCTCTGGTTCCTTATACCTGGCCGTAGGTATAAAAGGCTAAGGGAAGGTCACCCTAACAAAAACCACCGACGATGATAGATGGAAGATAATTCAAGATTACTTACGGTGCAGGGGGGAAGTACCCCAGTACCGGCGGCCGACGGGAGTGCGAAAGCAGGCTCCGGGGCGTCGTTAGCCAGCTACTGCAGTGCTGTAGGGGTGGGCCACTTGGCTCCTGCAGCATCTAATGCTACAAGGGTAGAGCAAGAGGAGAGTCCCTTTATGAGGAGGACCAAAATATTAAGGACACCTTCTTCAGTAAAACGTGATGACGAGGCAGGTAGAGGAGAGGAAAGCGCTTCAGTTCACGAAGAACGAAAGAATAGCCCGATATCGGATAAAATCGCAAGATACCGACACCAAGAAGAGCACCAAATTATCAGATGCAAAAACGCGCTGAAGAAGATGATAGCTGCTTCTACGAGACAGAAGAATATAAGCGTAGACATTAAAAAAGGTTTAATAGAATTGGAGGACGCCTTGGAGGCCATGGAAAAGAATAGAAAGGAATGGAAAAGTTTGGAACGGAAACCGCAGCAGAAACTGGGTCAGTCTCGTGCCACACAGACTCCTGATCTAAAAGAAACTGAAAGAGCTAGACCAAAGGATGGTAGAAAAGCTCATTCAAAAGGGAAAGGTGATGGAGAAGAGAAAATAAAAGGAGAAGAAAAAGAAAAAATAAGTGAGAAAGATAAGCATATCAAAAAGATTGACGATAGAGTATTACCAACTACTGGCGGGAAAGCTCAGCTTCCAACACCTGAGGTGGAACAACTACCTTTAGTCGAGGAGTCTGAGGTAGGTAGGGACGAAGATGAACTTAGTTGGAAAAAGGTGTGCAGAACCTGTAGAAGGAAAAGTCGTAGGAAGGAATTCAGAGAGAGGAATAGAGAAATAAGTAGAGATAGTAGGAGGATACCAGAGGCAAAAAGAAAGATAGACATAACCCCAGAAGTGGGAAAAGACTCTCCTATGGCAAAGAGGATGTCAAGGAAAGAGAAAACAAGGAACAAAAAAAGGAAGAGACCCCCAAGACCGGAAGCCCTTGCCATAAAGCCTGTTGGGAATAGAACATATGCTGAGGTCTTAGGTGAGATCCGTAAGAGAATAAACCCGGAAGACTCAGGAGTGGAAGTAAACAAGGGAGCAATCAGACAAACAAGAGCTGGTGAGGTCTTATTAGAATTAGGTCCAGAAACTAAGAACAAAGTTGTTCTTAAGGAAGCCTTGAAAACTGCATTGGGTGAAGAAGCCATCATTAGGGATTTAGAACCAAAGGTGACCCTAGAAATTAGGGACCTAGATAGCTATACTAATGAAGATGAGTGCGAGTAGCTATGATTAGAGACTTAGGTGATACTGTGAAGGACGCGTGGGTCTTTGTTACCAAAGCTAATGTAAGAGAGCAGAGGACAGCGATTGTAACCATTAATGAACATAAGGCAGAGGAGCTTCTAATGAAGGGCAGAATTAGAATTGGCTGGATAAATTGTAGAGTAAGGAAAAGAACAGTAGTTGTGAGGTGTTATGCATGCTTTGATTATGGACATCGGCAGAATGAGTGCAAGGGCCCAAATAGGCGATCAGAGGGAATATGCGTTCACTGTGGAGAAATCGGTCATTTTAAGAAAGAGTGTACGTCGGAACCAAAATGTTTCCTTTGTAAAGGCTATGGAATAGACAAGAAATTTTTGAAGCACGCTGCTGGTTCCAGAAGTTGTGCTATTTTCCGAAAAGCGTTGGAGAATGCCCGGAAGACTAAAGAGGAATGAGGGTGCTGCAGGGAAATATGCATAGGAGCTTTGTGGCGAATGCGCTATTAGATCAAATAAGCGTAGAAAGGGAGATTGATTTATAATTATCAGTGAGCAATATAAAGACCGCGACAGTCCAACTTGGTATACAGATACTCTGCATACAGCAGCTATCTGGGTACCTGACACCAGGAAGGTATTTATAGAAGACTCGGGAATAGGACGAGGCTTTGTTTGGATCAAATGTGATAATACCTATTTTGTTAGCTGTTATTACACTCCAAGCGAAGGTATCCAAACATTTCGGGTTAAGATTGACGAACTGGAAGACACGATCCAATCGTGGAAAGGACATGTGGTAGTCGCAGGAGATTTTAATGCCAGAGCCCCGAATTGGGGGATGCCTAATCTGGATAGCAGAGGTAGGTATATTTTGGATATGATGGCGAGACAGAGGCTGGAGGTGGCAAACATTGGTAATACCCCAACGTTTAGAAGACCTGGACAGAAAGGATCTATTCCAGATATTACTCTGGTATCTGAAAATAAGATGTGCTGAATAAAAGACTGGAGTGTTTTGAATGAATATACAGGAAGCGATCATCAGTATCTCTTTTTTGAATTTTTATCAAGCTCCGGATCTGATAGGGATAATAATTTACGATAGGATCAAAAAAGCTACGGTGGAACCTGGCAAAATTAGATGTAGCAGCTTTTACATTGATGCTGGAGCATGATACAACGTGCCAAGATGAGAATCATGGATCTGCCGAAAGTCTCGCGGACACTATGATACTTGGAATTCAGAGAGCCTGCCGTTGCGGCAATGCCAAGGAAAACTGGGTTTCGAGCTAATAGAGCACCAGCATACTGGTGGACAGACGAAATTGCTCGATTAAGGCGTAAATATTTTAGGATAAGACGAAGGGTAACCAGAGCTAGAAGAAGAAACAGTGGTTGCACTATACCAGAGCTAAACGATTATAAAGCCTCCAGAAGAGAACTAAAACACGCCATCAGAATTAGTAAGCGTCTCAAATGGGAGGAATTATGCAGAGAGATTGACTTGGATCCTTGGGGTAGGGGATACAAAATTGCAATGCGCAAATTTGGTAATCAGAAGCCGACCCCAAAATTGGGCGCTAGTCAGACGAAGGATATTGTCACTAAACTGTTTCCAACTCGACCTGGG
>JAAEAF010003967.1:0-110601 GCA_011037195.1 Triatoma infestans
GGGGTGGGGTTATGTTTTTCTCTTAAGTGCTGTCATAGTTGATTATACAATTCTATCATCCAAACAAAATTAATTAGAAATAAATAGATGGCCAAAATTCCGAGTTTCAAGAAAATTAGTATACCGGAGATGCGCATTTACTGAACAATTTTTTTTCAGTTTTCGACTAATTTCATTAAATTTGGTACACAAACTATAAAATTTGTCAATTATAATTTTGAGAACTGAAGTAAGAGAAAGTTGTGAGATTTTTTAGCATATAATTAATGGTGTGATTTAAGATTTTCAGACAATCTCTAGCTGCACACTGCAGGCTTTATTATTAATAAAATTTATGGTTTAATTTTAAAGTGTTTTGCATTTCAAGTTGATTATTGATTCAACTTCACTGAATTGATGTATGTATATGTTGCCCTTCCCCCCTATAAATAGGCTGTTGTAATCTCATACCATGATCACATCTCCAATATGTTTACTGGATTCCATTACGGTAATTATTTAGCAAACAATACTAGGGGGCAAGTGACTTGAAATTGAATAAGGAATATTAATTAGAATGTGGTCTTAATATTATGTTGGATTAATGTTGAAATATATTAAAGAGGAATTGTGAGATATTATTCATTTAGTTAATAGTATTAAATTATTTGTTATTAATTGTTAATTTAATTATTAATAGTCAATAATCACTTAAGAAAGAGACTTCTATTAACGAAGAGTTGATAATGATCGTGGAGTAAAATAAAACAAACAGCAATATCTATAAATGTGTTTAATTTTCCAATTATAATAACTGTATAGAAAAATAATTTTTTTTTTTCAAAGAATTGTCCAATAAAACACTGACGTAGTATTTAGAATAGACTCTTAAATTGTTCTGAGTAGTCTACAATCACCCGCTTAATCGAGGGATATATTACATAGAACTTAGAGAAATTTAACTTAAAATAATTGGAATAACGCTATTTTGGCCAAAGATTTCAAAAACAAAAAACAAAAATCACCATTTTCAAAAACGGTGTATCAATCTTACTGTTGAGGTAAGAAAGAAATCTATATGTCTAGTTTGTATTATCTAAAAAGACATACGTATGTAGGTCAATAAATTGTGATCCCTATAGATAGATCTGTACTACAAATTGTCTTGTAATACGTACATTCAAAAATCTTAACCTAATATTAGCGAATATAATACAGGCATTATTATTATTATTATTATTTGTCTGTGGGGAGGGACCAAACCATATGCTATCCAAAGCCCAACTGAGCTCATATAGCATCCCGAAGAAAAACAACAAACCGGATCTGTACAAATATCCAAATCCTGATCTAATCTATCTAAGGTTCACCGCATTCCGAACAAATCGAAATTCACCGCATTCCAAATAACCTTAAGGGGAAATAGCCTAAGCTTTTCCACAGACATCCTGTTCCGACCAAAGGTCCTGAACCTAATTTCCTCACAACCCAGGCAATCTGGCATAAGATGGATGGGTGTTTCCTCCTCTGTCTCACAAACTCTACAAAATGGATCCGGCATAAGCCCTATTACGTAGAGATGTCTCCTTAAACCACAATGTTAAGTAAAGGATCCAACCAGATCCTGAGAGAGCTCCGCGAAAGACACAGCAACGTCTCACTAATAGCCCTGTCCGGGTCCCCCGATGAGCATTTTGGTCTGCCGACAACCAACTGTACTCATCCATACAGATGAATGATGTGAAATTGTCCAGAACTGGAAGCCTGACAGATACGTACCAGATGACACGCCAACGGCAGGCTCGGGACCAATGAAAGGGACAGAGGCGCCTAATTTGGCAAACCTATGCACCTCCTCATTCCCAAAAATTCCTATGTGACCTGGCACCCAGGCTAGAAGCACATCCTTCAGAGAAGAAAGCTCTTCCAGTCTTTTAGAACATTCTAACACCAACCTGGAAGTGTAGACACATACAGGGATAAAATTACAATAATAATGATTGCCCAAGTTTATTAGTAAAACTTATAACAAACAAGTTACATAGTTAAACTATGCTCTGTAATTAAAAAACAAAGAACAGTATTTAACTTTTTAAAAAACCATCTTCTCGCTTTTAAAATAGAATTTCCTTTGTTTTCCATAATATTGAAAATATTGCTTTAGAAAAGAAAAAATGAAAGAAGAAAACTTACAAAGTATAAATTTAAGACAAAGTATTTCGTGCTAGTCAATAGAAAGCATAGCGTGTTTAATATTACCACACGGTATTTACCCCATTTAATGTATACATTTATATTATATATATATATATATTCAATGAGTAATTATCGACACCAAAAGAGTTACCTTGTGCAAAGTGTGTAAGTTTGGAGTGTGGATTTAAGCCTTAGAGTTTTTTGCTGCAGTATTTAAAGGAAATATATATATATTTTTTTTAAATCACATTATCAAATAAAGAAATCGATTTTTTAACAAGCGCTCAATAGCTGTAGTTAACTTTGCTTTCTTTCTGTTGTAAATCATCATGTCACATTTTCAAAATTGAATATATCATCGGAAATAAATGTTTTGAAGTTTCCTTGAACTTCAAATGCTTTGAAGTTTCTTCACGAGCCCATTTTTAACCCACCGCGCTATAATAGGGCCCATAAACTGTCTTTAACAAACGCTCCGCCCCCTTTCGGCAAGTAAGCTCATCTACACTAGTAACGATTAACCAGTTAAATTGTTTAAAAAAAAAAAAAATCTGGAATGAAACACTCATATTACTTTCTCTTATTCCTGTGAGTACAATTAGGGGGTAAAGTTAGGAGAGACGACGCAAATTTCAAAGTTATGCCCTATATTAAAATATAGTATATATAATAAAAAAGTAATGCTTCTAAAACATATGTCAACTACCATTATCTACCAAAAAAAATATTATTTTTCGAAATAAAGACATTCTCATTTATTCCAAAAACAAAATACACAGTACCCTACACTTCTCTCTTACTATGGTAGGACAGATGACTCACCACGTAGGAGAGAGGCCGTACCTCTCCTCTGTGAAAGAAAAATGGCTGATCGACATGAAACTTGGTAAACACAAGTCCAACTTTAACTACAGCGTGGAAATCTTTCATTTCAATTGCAATTAATACAGTATATAAAAATTTACTAATGCGTTATGAAAATTCAGGTATTCACCCGATATTATAGCTAATGCGTATGAATGATCGTAGAACACAGAAGAACACCCACAAAATAACTGAAGAATTTTGCAATAGGTTCGCTTCGACCAACTTGTATGACGCCACTCGGTGGCAAACAAGAGAGTCTTCTTCCCTACCCCCGTCATTGCTCCTACCTTTACCCTATACATAAAATGGAAATGTTTGCTTTAAACTCAGATTTTTACATATGTGTCGTGACATAAATATTAGTTTTAAGTAGATAAGAGCAAAACTAAGCGGCAGGTAGAAAAATGATTACATTATAGCCTAGGAGAGTGCACCAATAATAACACTGAACCAATTCAAATAAAATTTGAAATTTACGCCACAAACTCCACGAAACTATCTAAAATGTCTTTTTTAATTTTTCACAAAAAACTGATTGGTTTATATCTGTACAGAAGGCATTCCAAGATCAAAGGAAATCGTTAGAATCATTTTCCAGAAAATTCTAAAAGAAAAACAAACTCAAAAACCTGAAAAGTGCCTTCTTCCGGTATTCTGATTTTCTTCAAATCTGGAATTTAAGTATTGCTTCTAATATACATTAATATTATATTGGTGCTAAAACCTTACATCTTATTGAAATGGTACTTATAGGAAAACTTAGTGCTACTGTTCCCGCCAAAAAATCAATTTTCCCGGAAAAATGTTTCAAATACAAGTGATGGTTGGCAGCTAGTACACGAAATTTAAAGAAAATCCTTAGAGCTATTTTGAGAAAATCGCGAAAAATTGGAACAAACAAAAAATCAATAAAGTTGCACTTTTGGTGATGGATTTTGCCCGAAACCTTAGAGTCAGATGAGGTGGACGTAACTAAATGGAATACCAAGTTTGAGCTTACTGCGATTGTTCACATATACACAGACTATTCGCTAAAAACATTCTTTTTCGAATTCAGGGGACCGCGAAATATGCATTTCCGGTGAAAACCCAGTTTTGAAAATTGGACAGGATTGCAACACTTCCCTCTTAGAAAATAAAAAAGATAGCCATTAAGGCGCAAACATTAACAATCATGTGATGTCTCTAATAGCGTTTCATCAATCGTGGATTCTCCTGCGCCCAAATGTTCTAAAAATATGCCTATTAATAACATTGTTATTGGTGAATTTAGATTCATCAGTCCATAGAATGCGGTATTAAAAATATCCATATTTGCTAAAAACAATCTAAACGACAGACATAATCACTTTCTTTCTATCATTTCGCGAGATCCAGTCTGTAACTTTTAAAATTATTATAAGTTTTTTAACATATGTCGAATTATGTCTTTTGAAAATCCAAATGTTCTCGCAACTTCGCGATGCCTTTAGATATTCGGCAAAATGACGTAAAATATCTAATTCCGTATCATATGTTCCTACATCCATCTTGTATTTTGAAGATATGCCGTGATATGTTACGTTTCATTTTTTTTTTTTTTTTTAATTTAAGACGCGCAACATCTATTGGTCATTGGCGCCCGGAGCCTTCTCAGTGTACTGCCGGACTCCGGACAATGTTCCCTCGTTACAGACAACACTGTCCATCATCGGACAGTGAGCTGTAGTAGGTCTTAAAAAGAAAAAAAACCTAAGGGTAGCACAGCTAGGCTCGAACCCGGTCCCTCCGCGTGGGAGTCCAGTACGCTAATACCTTAGCTAATCCCTTCCCTAATTCAAACGTTTAAACATTGAGAAATGTGGATTTGTTCAATTTGGTATTTCTCAGGGAGCGTACAACTACTCAATTTGGTAGGGGAGACAAGGAGTTTCCAACACCCATATTGTGATATCTAGGTAAGAGGTAAGACTTAAGGAGAGGCAATAGATATGAGAAAGGATGCTCTTCAGCTTCCACAGAAGTCCCGGGTGCCATACCCGATTAGATAGTGACAGATCTCACTTATCGACCGAACTGCAACTCTGTAGAATAGTAGACAGCATTACGTAGAACTCCATTATAAGAAACATACAGGAACGGTACTAATTGACATCGATAAGGCATTTGACACCGTCTGGCACACTGGACTCCTGTTTCGCTTAATTGAATATAAATTCCCTCTCTATCTCATTAAATTAGTCTCCTCATATCTCGAAAATAGAAAATATTACGTCTGCATTAACTCTACCTTATCAGTTCCTTATTCCATCCTTGCTGGAGTCCCTCAAGGTTCTATCCTAGGTAACCTTCATAAACTCCATTCCAAAACCTGACAATATTAACCTCGCCCTACACGCTGGCGATGTGGCCACACTCGCCACTTCCTGGAGAATTGACACAATCTCTAACAGACTTACTAATGCACTGACTAAACTGACAAAATACTTCAAGAAATGGAAAGTACAGATCAACCACAAAAAGACTGAAGACATTCTATTTACTAAACATAGACCGTACATCAATCATAACATTACAGTCAATAGTACTGCAATACTATGGTCAGACAGTATCAAATTTCTTGGCGTGACTATGGACCGCAGATTTAACTTCACTACACACATAAAAGACAGAAATATCGCTGGTAAGACAGCCATTAGACTCATCTTTCCACTTCTCTCCCGCAACTCCAAATTGTCCACAAAAAACAAATTAATCCTCTATAAAGTTGTAATCCGTCCGATGCTCACTTATGTCTGTTCAGCTTGGAGCTTTACATGTAAAAGCAACTTCCAAACTCCAAATTGTCCAAAATAAATTCCTCCGTTTTGCTACTGACATGCTTCGCTAAATACGTGTATCACATCTTCACGAACTAACTGACAGATCCACAATTACTGACTACATAAAAAACCGACTAACAAAACTTCTGACCAACATCACTGTTCACCACACTGTCCAGCATCGCTGGTCCATAGCCAGTTACGATATGACACCTGATTATAGGCACAAGCGTATCAAAAACATCCTTAGAAGCTAACTCATAATGTCATTGGGTTTTTCTTGTCTTTTTCCCAGATAATTGTAATTAATTAAAATTTGTCTACAGTTAAGCTCACTGGAGGGTATAATGCTATGTGCATTTGTATTCCTGTTTCCAAAATTTGTATATATTATATGTAAATAACTTGTAAATAAAAATTCTATCCATCTCTCTCTAGATAGTGACAGTTTAATAAGAAATGTCCACTGACTTACGGGATATATTCCTGTTTCTTAGAATTGACCTTATTACTGCTTTCACATTTATTTCTGTCCACAATCCTGCTCTCAGTATCTGGAAAAACATTGGTCCTAGCGGTAAGAATCGAATTTAGTTATTTCAATTCATATCAATCCTTCTGTAGCACAATAAATTTCTCAAATACCAACAAAAACACCTTTACCCAAATAACTTTGATCTGGGAAAGGCAGGCTTGATTTCATGAAGAATTCGAAGTTGGAAAACATGTTGAAGTGTCAAACTAGTAGAATAATAGAAATTCTGCAGCATATTTCTTTTTTCTAGGGAAATAAAATAGCTTAAGGATGAGGTGTATGCATTAATGAACTCTTTATAGGAGCAGCATGCAATGTTTCATACAAAACAATTTATACCTTAGAACAAAGATCAGAAGAAGTGTTGGGATATGTCCTACTGAATAATTCCTGAATCCTAAGCTCCAATGTTGTAGAGCACAATTAATTCAGTAGGTAGAGCTGGGAAAAATGAGGATCATTAGTTTTCTTAAATTTCATTGACTCGCCCTCTTCGCTTGCTTAAAACATTCTATTTATTTAAAAACAAAATAGAGATCATATAAACGACTTGAAGAGGGTTAATTTTTTAAACAAAATGTCCTGGGATTAAGTTTTCTTTTCACAGGAAATAAACAAATTAATCATGGATTAAAATAGACAGTTTGGAGGTATTTTATTTTTATTTCTCATTGTTTATGTATCATTTCTTCCGGTTTGTTAAAAATTAACATTTTTATCTAAAATGATTTCTTTCAGAGAGAGAGAGCGAGAGGGAAGGATTATATAATGGAGAGAATATAATTGTAAAGAAATGCGATAAATGGAATAAAAAATTTCTGCTGGGGTAGCAGGTTGTAAAGTAGTATTTAAATTAATGCGTTTCAACTATTTTGAAAAGTTGCGTAATCTTTTGAAACATTTAAAAAAAAAAAAAGCCTTTTATTTTCTATTTCACCACTTGGGGGGGGGGGGGATATGTTCAGGATTTTTAGTTAGAACTGCAATCTTGACAGTTAAGAATGGTCCTAACATATTCAAAGGCTATCTAGCATCCAGGCTTTGGCAGCATTCAAAAATCATATTTTTGGATTAGATTACTGCGTGTTCCATTCCAAAATAGATATATTGCATGACCATTATCCTTGAAATAGTTGAAATAGGTCCTTATTAGATCCAGTACAGGAATTTCCATTTAAGGAGACAACTCTATATAATAGGACTTCTGCCTAACTCTTTTATAAAGTTTCTGAGATAGAATAAAAAATATCCATTATGACAGACCAGTTTTTTGAGTAGATCAGGTTCAAGATTATTGGTCGTCTGTGGAGAAGGTCGTCTACGTAAGACATTAGGCTGTTTCCTCTCAGGTTTTTCGTCCGTTTTTTAACACGGGCAACCGAGTTTTTCAGCAGGACTGGGTCTAGGACACTGGGTCTGGGATTCTGGTTAGGCCCATACTTATTGTTGACTTTATCTTTGGTGTCGGAAAAGTTCAGAAAAACGGAAAGCTAAGTGTGAACTTTCAGTCTAGGATATTTTTTTTTCAGGCTGGCTTTACGTCCAACTGCTGTTCAGGTCGTGGATGCAGGCGGGATAGTAAACATTCTACTATACCTTATTCCAAATTACTCATATTAATACATATAAGAAAGGCCATGATCAACATCGAGAATCGAATATTGATTCACGTTTTAATATGATTTTTATTTTACTTTTATATCCCTTATTCTCCGTCGCTCCCGTTGCACCGCCCTCTAAGGGGTCCACGTTGCGAACAACTAGTCTAGAACAACATTGGCAAGAATCGGAATGGATGGTTATTAAAACAAAGCAGTAGATGGATGGGATCTAAATTCTTATTCCGCCACCTTGCCTGCGAATGGCATATGAAGCCGCCCCTACATGAAGCCATTCAAATGCAATATGAATTTAGATTACGCGTCTCTCAATGTTTTGTTTTTTTTTAGAACACTATGGCAACCTGGGAGGAAATATTGGATTACATCAACCATTTATGCAATCTCAACCCGAAGACTTTAATGTTTTACACTATACTTTTTTTTTTTTGTAGTTGGGTTTGCTGGAAAACATCCATGATTTTATCCGTTATACTATGCTTGATTTTGTTAGTTCTGACCGGTTTTGGTCTCATCCATCGTCAGGGTAAGGCTATCAATTTCGTGTAAAGAATTGACTTTCAACTTTCTACACAAACTTGATAGCCTTACTCCGACGACTGATGAGAATCTGAAACCGTCAGACCCACAAAATGAAGCGTGCTATGACGGATAAAATCTTAGAATTTTTTTTTCGTATCCATGTTTTGTTTGTTACAAAAGAAATCAGATTAGTTTTTATTATATATTGTACATGTATGGAAAACATTGTTGGGCGTAAAATGTTGAATAAATAGAAACCAGTAATGAAGTTAAAAGAAGGACTTAGGATTCCAAAGTCTCCATTCCCCAACTTATGTTTAGAAAAGTTTGGAATATAAACTTTTAATGTGGGCAAAGTGAGGTTGAAGCTTTACTGACTAAACAAATTTTCATTTTATGACTTGGTTTTCAGTGTTTGTTTTTCTTATAAAATGTATCTTCAATTATTTTTAGTAATATTAAATAAACTTCTATAATCTTTAGTTTGTTACTAAAACAATAAAAAGAAAAAGAAACTCACACTGGTTTTGTACACAAAACAGCTAATTAGTTTATTGATTTACTTTTTACTTTGTCTTATTCTATTTTTGGAATGGCACACACTAATAAATAATCATTTAAGATCTACTCGTAAAGGATCTTTAAAAAGGAACGAATCCTTTTGTTCCCATTTGACTGAGATGTAAAGCCTGATTTTCTTTTCAGACTTCAAAGTCTACAATTGTCCTATTCATAATTTTCTTAAGAGTTACAGCTTCAAATTTCGGTACAGATTTATTTAATCTTCTGACAATCATTTAATAAAGTTTCCTCTTTTCCAAGTTGTCAAATGAATGTTATGTCCCTTTTTTATATCTCCAACTAGACAACCATTCTTTACATTACTTGAAGGATTGTAATAAACACAAATTGAGTTTAGTGATTATCACATCTCTGAGCCCATGAACCAGTTTATAATTACATTCTAAACCAGAACCATCCGGACTCGACATTTTTCTAAATGTGCAACTTTTTCCAAAAATAAATCCTTCCAATTATTCAATTTCTCAAGTTTACCATGCTGGATACTTAGTACCCAGAAAAATAATAATGGACAGACTCAAATTAATGAATAATTTCAATGACCCCTATAGGTCCGGGCTTAGAATAGACCTGCTCCCGTTCAGAGTGTGATAATAGGTGACTAAAGGACTAAATTCTATGTGAAAATTACATGCCAGTGAATTTCTTTAATTAATTTTCCCAGGGAGTGGGGGCATTTTCTTCTAAGACAATCCATCAAAATTTTACCTCACTCCTTCCTTGCGGGCGCGATATTCTTTGATCATCTTTGGGTTGGAGTTGTTAAATTTAACTCTTTATTTTCCCTATCTCATTTTGTTCCCATCTATGGACGAATAGGGCACTAGAAAGTGCTACAGATAAGTGAGCAATGCACTATTGACCAATCCAGAATGTCTAGTAGGCGACATACTGGACGGCATAATGAGACAGAGTCCTACTAAGTGTGTGTTGTAGGAAGTTAATTTTGGAGAGGCTATTTATGCTCAAGCTTTTTTTTTTTGGGTGGGGGGAGGAATGTGAATAAGGCTGATAGCTGCTTCGGTCGCTTCCTTAGGAAACGTTTCCACGATATGAATCTTGCAGCAGATCCATTTTGTAGGAATTGAGACAAAGGATTTTTCAAAGCTGACGAAGAATTTTTTGGGTTGAACTGAAAATATCTCTCATTTGAAGCTGTGCCTGTTGCCAAATGATGGGCTTTTTTTTCTAAACCTATACTAATTCTTCCGAGTAACCCGAAGGTCTTTTCAATACTCGGAAAGCATCGTACGCACCTAGAGATACACTACCCGAGAGAGAAAGAATCCCTCCAATTTCAATTTCAACATCGATCTCTGCAATGTTATTGGTCTTTCGAATTTCGGACCTTGGAAACATAACTCTTTACCTTTTTTCTTTTACCTATCCCCTGCTATACTTTCTCTAGGGGAGAGTTGACAGGTAAGGGCTCTTGATACTTTATTGACGGGAGAGCAATGAATTCATGTGGCCTGAGACATTACTTCTTCGGAAATTCCGAGTTCTATTTTAGGAAAAAAATTACGTAACGATACATAATTAATTTTAAAATTGAGCAAGTATTGGACAACTTACTTTGCCAGTTCAGCCATTTATTATTTAAAAATAGATAGCCGTCTATGTATTTTTTATAGATCAATATGAAAACAGATGATATTGTTGTTGATGGTGTTTGATGGCGCTATGTCGACAACTGAAGGGCAGACCTTTCAGAACACTAAAGGATATACTTGTAACCTATAGATGTTTCTTTGACTTACAGAAATGGCTAGGATAACAATTCTGCACTAGCCATTTGTTTGGAAATCTTAGAATCACTTCGGGAGCTCCGCCTCGCTTATATTCCTAATTGAAAGTAACCTTCCTTACCTAAAAAAAGGCAAAAAACATTATGCTTTAGTCTCCCATACAATTCATAATTAGGTCTAAAATTACTTACTAATTAATAGTCGATTTTATTTTGAAATTATTAATACAATTTTCCATGAAAGAGTGAAATGGCTGAGGGAAGTTAAAAGGAAATACAAATTCAATTGTTACAGGCGAGTCAGAATAGAATTACATCTCAATTCCAGGTTCTCTACAATGGAAATAATTAGATTCATTAACATTAACCTCTTTACATTATTAGTGCTTTATTCTGAAGAGTGAAAGAAACTAATTTGACTGTCAAGATTTTATTCATAGCTGGAAATTAATTAAATGTTGCATTAAAAAATGTTTAAAAATAGAAAAATATAAAGTCTGATGTGAAACAAATAAATTTTCAGCTGTACATTATATCTATTCATTTTATGTATGTGGCACAGTCCACAATGTATTGAAAGAGTACTATAAAGATTGAAATGCATCTACGCATGAGATAATTCAATCAAAACGTAGTTTCAGAGACATTTTCCGTGATAGCCTGCTTTTTTTTTTGAGGTCATCGACCGGTTTTGGGCGTTCGCCCATCTTCAGGATGCGTTTGTCAAACAGTGTCATAACACAGACTTGCACAGAGCAAATTCAGTTTACTCCTGACTAGTCTTTTAAATATATTTAAAATCCAAACTCTTGGAACCAACCACAACAAAACGTAGTTTCTCGCAACAACATAAAAAAAGAATCTTACTAATAATTAGTCCAATTAAACAAACAAATTATAATAAGAAGAAGCGTATATATTAGAGAGTCTATGTAAATTGGAGTAAGACAAAGTCTTATGAGTGTTTCACCCGATTTTTTTTATCGTATGCTGGAAATTTCGAAACATCTATTTCCGGTGAAAACACAATTTCGAAAATAAGAGAAATAATAAACAAAAAAAAAAGATTTCGAAATGAAAATATCAGAATCGAAGCAATCATGATCATTTTTATTTCTACTTTTTGCTTACATTTACTGTTATAACCAAGAGGAATTATTGCTATCATGTCAAGTTATCGGAATTGCTTATTCACCGGAAACATACGTTTTGAGGTCCCCTGAGTACGAAAAAAATCATTTTTGGCCTATAATTTTGTGTGTGTGTAAATCTTCTTCCTTACCGATTATTTGCTCTACAAGGAGATGCTTATAATGGCATCATTTAAAAATACAGAAATGAGGAGCAGTAGGTTTTCGAGTGTTCGGGACACCTTCACATGATCTTATGTGTAATGATGAATTGCTAGAAAATATTCTCAAATAGTCTCCGTCTGAAGTCGGCCTTATCGTCTGAAGCACATCTCAAGTCGGGAATTCCTTCTTCTAATATTTACGAGAAATAATTGGATCGACAACTGACCACTCTTATAAATGCACGAAGTGATTTACCCAAATTTATTTAATGTTTAAAAATTTAAAAATATAAAAATAAAATGTTTTTCACGATGGAGCAAAAAGAAAAGCCTGATTGCAATACTTAATTATTTAAAGTTGCGAGTATAAAAATGGTGGCACACGCATTATTATATTGGTTAAGGACCATGTTTCTTACACAAGCTTGCGTGCAATAAATACGCACTCTTGTGGACATGGAAAGCACACATTTAAGAAAGATAAGGCACATGAGAATTAATATTTTATAGTAGAAATAATTTGCTTTAAAAGGAAGAAAAAAATTATAAATGTTTATGCAGTATAAAATAAAGTAAAGAAATAAATATAAAACAAAATTTAATTAATTTTGTAAAGAGAAAATTGCTAAAAATCTTTAGTTTCTTTGATACAATCAATGCATAATAATTTACTGTCAATTAATAGTAGGTCAGGGCTGAAATCAAATAGGACACCAGAGGTTCTTTATTTTTATTTTTTTTAGCCTAGTTTTTGTTTATCTAGCAATTTAATTTGTATTTATTATATGTATATATAAAAGAGCGCAGTGCAAATTATTATAAATCTAATATGAATAATATTATGATTGGTGTAATTAAGTTAAAATGAAAATAACTGTATATCTCATAGTTTTGTTTGATGGTTAATTTCTTTATCTGCCACCATAGGATAACTGAAAAGTGTTGTCTAGAGTAGTCTAGCACATCAGCATGTCAGAACTTCCCAAAAAATAATTCGTTCGAATGGAAAACGTTTCAGATAAAAGTGATGTTTTCTTATATGTATAGTAAGTATACGATCACTTATCGTAGACTAATGGGACAATTATCCATTGACCTCTTACCTTATCCTTATTATTCCTCATCCTTAAAAACCCAATAATCCTTTTTCCCACTTATCAAGTTCATAGCCGTAGTGAAGGCAACTTATCTAAGGGGGAAAGGAATCCCAAAATCAAATCTACTGGTCCTCCAGGACACTGCCCTTGATAAATGGAGCAAACGGTATGACTGCCTTTAGAAGAACTTCTTCAACATACCATTTTCAACAATTAACTGCGTGCAACTTATCCTACCTACCACACCAAAATTAATTGTCTTTAAAAAGGATAGTAGTACACTGAATGAAGGGCTTCCCCTGCCATCTCCATAGACAATTTGGACCGTTTGAGGAATATAGGCCAAATAGTGATTCATTTGTGCTCAACATACCTCCATTGCTCTACTCCGTCCTCCATAGAACTGAGAGATCGTTCCACAAAACTTGAACTACAGACCTAAACGTTCTGCCACATTTCGCCGTCCTTCCTCCGCAAGAGCATCCTCAAAAGAATTGACCATTTTTCTGTTAATAAAGTTCAGCAAATAAAGTAATTTAACGATAAAATTAAAAATAAAAGGAATTGTAAAAAAAAGGTATATTATAGGTTACATAACATTGCAGACGTATTACAAAGTTCGTTTTTTTTTTCTGTTTCAGTGAAGAATATGAGCGTAGAAGTTTCACTCTTCATTAATCGTGTTTCAGCAGTTGATGAAAATAAAGAGGTAAGTACAAAAAAATATTTACATATATACATTTATTTGTTCACTTAGCAAGTAGGCAACCCAAGTAAATATCATTACTCTACTAACATTAACTAAATAACCTATTTTACGTGAAGGTTTGGTTAATTAAAAAAACGTTGAACAATCCACTTGTTATTTTTTTCATTCCCTCCTTAGTAAACAGTTCTTATTGCTCTTCGTTCTCACTCGGCTTAAACAAAAGCTTAGGCGCTTATGTTTGCTCTCCCTTAAAATAATGTTTCCAACCTGATCGAGTTGGCTTTTGCATCTCCTGCTGAAATCATACAACGTCATACTTGTACACAACCAAAGATTACTTATCGCTTATGATTTGCTATATGAAATATTTTGTTAGTCCTTCTTTGTTGTACAGCCTAAGATTTTTTAGGTATGAAAAGAATTTAGGGCAATTCTAATCGTCAGAGTTTCAAAGGTTTGATGAACTGACGTTTCGTTAATATTGCAAAGTATTCTTCCTCAAAGTTTTGTTGGACATTGGTCTTGGCAAAAAACTCCAAAAATATAACTTTCCTCCTTTTTGGCTAGCTAAACAATGAGTAACGCAAGTTCTTTCTTTGTCAACATTTTTAGTTTAACTTTTTCAATTTTTTTACTTTAAACTATTGAATAACTAAATTAGATACTTGAATTAATTTCTTAAAACCAAGTTGGATGTGATTCGAATTTCTTAGTGAGGAAGTGCCACCGCTAGCATGCCTTAGGCAAGTATCTCTTTCTTTCCCCAAATTCAAGATTTGAAAATACAAAATGCAAGATTAGGGAATGTATCTAAATAAGCAGATATATTTCAGGGTAGGGATGTAGATATTTACAATATCCAAATGTCCACACCTAATAACTCACATGTAAGACGGCGTACAAAGCTTGCACTTGTGTACTGACAGTCATACTTCAGCTCAACTCCAGCTAAATTCTCCTACTAATTTTCAAGCGAAAAACACGGGCTTAAAGAACAGTATAAGTTGATAGATTTATCTAATTTCTTAAATCGTAAAATTCAAACCTTACCTTTAACTATCTCTTTCAAGAAAGTGATCTAACACAAAAAAGGTGTCGTACTTTCTAGGTCGCAGTTTTCCAATCAGTTTTTACTTTGAAAGACCAAATTCCAGTTTCAATTAGGGATTTTGTTGACGTCTAAATCAGCATTGATCTTCCTAGGGTCTTACTTGGCCTGATGTCGGGCAAACACTAAGGTACCATTGAAAAAGAATCTGACGCAACTGTAGACTATATCTTAACCTTGATCTTCTTGCGCAAAAGAACTATTTACCTAAAGAGCAATAGCTTCAGGAAGAGTGACTTCACTAAATGCGTTTATAAACTTCAGAATGCAACACGTTTATAAATGCAATCTATTGTACTAGTTAAATGAAGAATATAATGAGGAAACACATTTTTTTAAGTTAGTTGGCGTGCACACCTCCGCAGGGGTTGCGGCTTTTTACTTATTCGATCGTATTTGCATAACGTTAGAAAAACTAAAACACATGCAATGCATTGACCTCGACCAAACTTTTTTTATTCAGTGCGCAAAATCAAATAAGGAGTAATTATTTAAGGTGCATTATAAGTTGAAGTTTAAATGAAAATAATTTATTTACTGCAAAAGTAAGTGTTTGCTTTAAAGGACACACAAAAAAAACAATAATTATTCTTAATTTATTAGTCATAATTAAAGTAATATAATATGGGACTAGCATAATTACACGGACTAGGAGGAAAACTCAAGAAACTCTGAGTATTATTTAGTTTAGTGTGACCTTGAATAGTTTTGGATAAGATTCCGCTCCACTCGCGCACTCAGGTAAAATATGTTTTCTAGTTAACGATGTACATTTTCGTATCCTCTGCTTCGCACTATCTGCATTATTGCGTTTTAGTAGACCTCATGGCTAATTAGGGTAATAAATCACTGCATTCTCTGTAGTAGACGTATTCTAAAGAATAAAATTAAAATTATTAAATGGGATCTAAAAGTTTGGAACAACAATATATACAATTTACTAATAAACTTATATCGAGACCGTGTAAAACGAACATTAATTACTACATGTCTCATATTATTCATTGTAACATTGAACGAAGTTTAATAAAACATGAACAAATAAACGAAATAGACCTATGGCATAACACGACCGAAGAAGGGCAAGGTTTGCCAGACGGCGATTATTGGGGTAAGAATGTTGCGGTTCTGACCTTGGCTAACTAGTAGGTTCGCTACCAACTGTAGCTTCCCACTTTTTCTCACAATGCTGGGGCAACGCCGTCTTTGCCCTCACAGAAGAAATGGAAACTTAGAATTCTCACACCAATGTCGAGTATGCTAGCCAGAACTCGTGACGCGTGATGATTAAAATATGTGTATTTTTTATTTTATTTGTTTATAATTTAGGCTGAAATAATAGTTTTATAATTATTTTAGTTTTGTCTTTAAAATAAATATTACAAGAGTATTATTGCAATAATCTATGTTAATCTACTTTCGGAATATCAGGGTAAGCTGGACATGTAAATGCTTCTTTGTTTTTATGTTGTGTTTTTTGTTTGAAGTTAATGTGTAGCTTTAATTGTTCTGTAAGATTTTTAAAAAATAGATTTTTAGTTGTGATATAATTGAAAAGTAGTAGTGTTAGTAATTATATACTTTTCATGTAATTGCTTACTATGCTTGTAAATAAGGCAGCATTTTAATCATCATTCATTCTTAACTAGCAGTTTTAATGTTCTTTCACTATTTGAGAGAACAAAGAGATTTACAAGAGATATCATTAAAATTATTTTGAAGTCAATGGAATTCAGACTGACTAACCACGTTCCTAATATATATTGAGAGAGATACTTGAACTTAAATTTATTTAATACTTTTACCGTTGGAATATTAAGATCCTGCTCTTAGTTTTCTAATGTTCCTGGCCGATGAAGTTAGGTCCAAAATGACGGAGAAAGTTCTACCTCCTAATAGGCAAAAATATGTCTTCATTATTTCTAAAACTACACAGATACACTAACTAAAATCTTGTGAGTTATATTGCCAAAATTACAAAAGTTAACTAATAGTAAAAATAAGATTAGTTTTGTTTTTATATACCATGGGACTAGATGATATTCTCCGTTGTAGCAGTCAAAGATTATTTCTTTTCAAACTTGCATTAAAAAAAAAGGATTTTATTTTTATAAAATCCAAGACCTAGCCCCAATTCCCCTCAAGAATCATTTATTTTATTTGATGTTTTTCAAGTATTAAATGGGCTTAAAAACTTCCAAGTTTTCTTATTTTATGTTGATAACGTTAATTGATTATTTGCAATGAAATGTTTCTTTTTTTATTTATATATTACTCGTATCAACTTGAATTTTATTTCATTGAGACTGCTATCAGCAGAAATTGGATTGTTTTAACCACAATACTTAAACATATCCCATTACACTAGAAATAGTCAATCACACGTTTGATTCCAAAAAGAAAAATTAAAAAGCCGTTATTTATTTTAGACGAGAAATTTATTACTTAAAATTTTCCCTACTTTAGAATGAATTCATAATAAATCGATAAAATATCAACAATATTACCTAGACAACAGTGGAATTTCACACTTAGTTGCATGCAAGTTTAACCATGAAAATTAAAGAAACTATATTATAAGGTCGTAGTCAATTTTTGATGCTATGACATAGTTCAGTGCGGTCCGCAGGAGATCTCGTTGGAGGTATTTCTTCAAGTATATTGGGAGGACCACAGGATCAATATCACAGTTGACTTGGAAGGAACAGATCACCTTGAGCTGACCTGGGAAAAGGAGCAGAAATTTTGGGTACCCGATCTTTACATAAGGCAGTTGAGAGATATGAAAGTTCTGTCACTTTTTCAAGAAATGACCTCATTTCGCCTCTATAAAAATCATACAATGAGAGTTAGCATTGGGTAAGTATATTTTTTATATTATATATATAAAAATAACTATTAATAGAAATTACCAAATGAAATGTGCTAACAATAAATATTATTTATTGCAGAGCCACTGTTTTAATAAAATGTGACATGGAATTTGGTTTATACCCACTAGATGTACAAAAATGTGTTGTTGATTTTGGCAGCTGTAAGTTGTACTTTGTTATGTCTTTATCAAACATATCAACTGATTTGAATTCTATAACTTTACTAAAACAAGTTTTCTTTTTTTGGGTGTGTCAATAAATCAGATAGGTATACGGAAACTGATATGAAATTCAGTTGGAGAGAACCGCCGCTCAGTTTCCCTGGTGATTTTGGAAAAAATGGTTACAGACTGCCAAAGTATGTGGTTTCTTTTGCAGCTGAAAAACAAGGCCACTTTATCGTTTATGGTGAAGGTATATTAAAATGTTGTATAGGCTAAGCAAATTATAATTGATGTTAATTTTTCTTTATTGAAGACCTTTTTCTTTAAAAGTAATTATGAATTGAGCAGTTTTCGATTTAATGACTTAATTACAGTAAGTTGACATCAATTTTTTTTATAAATTTTTGAAGGCATAATACTTTGATAGGAGTTTTTTATACATTCCAAACTCCAAATCGCCCAATTTTTCTATCTTTAATGAGTAATAACATTGTGAAACAAGGAAAATAAATATTATTTTTCTCTCAGATCATGTTTCATTTTCTTGTAAAGAATTCTTAGTGAAAGACTTTATTTTCAAGTTGGTCTCATATGCTTTTTCCCTCTTTCCAAAATTAAATTTGAAATGAGTTCTACTAGATTCTAATGATTCTATATCAGCCACTTTTTGTTTGTGTCAGCATTTATATAGTCAGTTTCTTTTAATATGTGCAGAAAATTCTTACTTATTCAAATCATGGAAACGATATTAAATGTTTAGTTTAGTTTATTTTCTGAGATCCCTTTATGATCGGCCTAAAGATAACAGCTAATTATCAAAATGCCGACATCCATTGTAAACATTTTTCCAAGCAATGTCACACAATAGGTCAATAAACTTCACCTTTTCAATGTGATAGACGGTACTGATGTCCTTGATTGACGGTAAAGAGAATTTAAACATCATTTGCTAAAATTATAAATTCTAAAATAATCTCTGAACGTAAATGACAGTTGCGCTTGATTTATTATTGCTAGATTAACATTTTCCTAGGAAATTTCCTTGTCAAAATATTTGCGCACCGCTCATGTTTGTGCTGTCCTAAAATTATGTAATGCACTGAGATGACTCAGGTTTTTTTTACAGCTGTTATTTATTATGATTGTCTGTGGGGAGGGACCAAACCCTATGCTACCCAAAGCCCACTGGCCCTATTTAACTATCCCGAAGATCGGAGCCTTCTCAGTGCACTGCCAGCATCCGAACTGTGTTTTCTTGTTGTGTCTATCATGGGACAGCTCCTAGAAAGCGAAAACCTAAGTGCAGCACTGCTGCATTCGAACCCTAGCGCGCTAGCCCTTCCCTGTTGCTTCCCCTAAGCTGTTGCTTATAGTGAAGGTAATTAAAATATTTTAAAATTAAATTGATAATTAATGTCATTTTTCTTCGATGAATAAACCACTAATATCGTAACAAATCTATTGAATGTTTTATTCATTAATAGATGTAATTAAAGTTATTGCCCAAATTAGATGGAAAGCATATGTGCTCGTTAGTCCCAACTGTAAATACACATTCTGCGTTTAATTCAGATGATTTTTTTTATTATTTTTATTGCTTGGGTTCAAAACCATGATGGTAAAGCATTTTGCCTTGATGTCGAAATGAATAATAGCGGTATCCCCAATCCCAATGTTTTCCACGCTTACTTCAAAAATTGTGTTCGGTCGCAATGTAAAATAGTTGGTTAGCCCAGCCTTCTTCACTGCGACATCTTACGGGTCTATTGTAGTACCCTTGAGGTTAGAGTGTACTCTTCCTGTCTTTTGGATCTCACTCAGGATTCAGGTGAGGGCGTACCCGGCATGTGGTATTGGTGTTTTTACTTCTTCCACAAAGTGGAACCCCAACCTTTCAGTCTTTCATAGTGACACATGTGCAGTGCTACCTCTTTCTATAACAACACCCATTAAGTCACTCCTTTTAGGATGTATACTTTTTCAAGTCTTCTTTGGCCTGTATGAGTGCAAGGCTTGTTGCAGTCGATCTGCAGTAAATTTAGACGATAAGCTGTTTTTTTGCATATTTTTATCCTTGGGTTATTTAATTGCTGGGCATTCTTATTCTAATGACCCATATTAATAAGGTATTTTGCATATCCTTAAATAGGTTCCTTAAAAAAGATCACGTTTTGATTCTCTGGCTCGATTGATGCCACAGATAGGCTCGTAGTAATATTGAGCACATATGATAGAACGAAATAGTTGCAAGAGCGGTTTTTGGTGTCTGAGAAAATCATTACCCTGTCATCAATCAGGTTCTTCATTTTAAGAATTTATATAAGCACTTGAGAGATCTGTTTTATGTTAACGTCCTTGCTTTTTGCCGGAATGTTTATCTAAAAAATTATGTTATGAAGAAATTTGGTAAGGATCGGTCAGAAAAAACATTCAATTATGCCAACGTTTCGACAGAGTATCCTGTCTTTATCAAGGCTTTAATATATAGAAAGTCATGAACATATGGAGATAGCATTTTTAAACATACACATTTGTTACATCCAGAAAATAAACAGGAAAATTAAAAGTTACTAATGTCTTGTCTTAAATCATCTACAGAAATGAAAAATGAATATTTCTCATTTTAATTCTGACTTTCTCATTTTTGGACCTATCAATTTTCCTTTTAATGTTTCTGCGATGTAACAAATGTGTATGTTTAAAAATTCTTTCTCCATATCTTCACGACTTTCTGTATATTAAAGCCTTGATAAAGACAGGAAACTCTGTCGAAACGTTGGCGTAATTGAACGTTTTTTCTTGACCGATCCTCACCAAATTTCTATATAACATAATTCATCTACGGTCAACAAATTCTTTTATACAAAAAAATTAGTTTTTTTTTTTTTTTTTTAAAATATTTTGACCGAATATAGGCTTAGGGTGAAATATTAGCTTATATATGCTTGAAAAGGCACTAATTCAGCTTTTAAAAATCTTTACTAAAATGTATGTCATTTATTTTACTTTTTTTTTAGGAAACCATTCAACAGCCAGAATGTGGATTACAATGAGTCGTGAAATACGCAGTCACCTACTAGAAAGTTATCTACCAAGTACATTGTTTGTAATTATGTCTTGGGGAAGTTTTGTCGTCATGCCTGAGGTAGTACCTGGTCGTATGGTACTTCTTGTTACGACACTTCTGTCATTGGTCACAATGTTTGACACAATCAGGTCAGTAGCTTTCGTGTACAAATATGGGTCCCACAAAATGTGTGTTTCTTGTTAAAATTTAAAAATAAATTATTAGAAAATTTTAAATAAAGCCTAATAAAAGAAGATCTAGCGTAGGGAGATAATCTATTTAGATCTTGGGGGCCTCCATAAAGAGATTCAGTACTTAGGCCTATTGTGCACTCCATTAAATACACTCACATCATCCCTGTCTCATTGAAAAACACCAGGGCTAAGGCAAGTGAAATTTCTGATACCTGATTCGGCACCAAATTAATATTATCTTAAAATCTATTATATAATAGTTTACTATTCCACTAATTTCATCTTTATTAACTCTTGCACATTAGATTAACTAAAATGATTATATAAAAGTATTTTTTGACTGTTGATGAATTATGTTATGAAGAAATTTGATGAGGATCGGTCAAGAAAGAAGCATTCAATTATTCCAACGTTTCGACAGAGTTTCCTGTCTTTACCAAAGCTTTAATCTAAAAATCAATACAATGAGGAACCACAATGCATTAATAATATTGCAAAATGCAGAATAATAACAAAACCAAAAAATGTTAAAAAAATAATATTAAAAAATTTTTTTTTACATTTCTGCGACGTAACAAGTGTATGTTTAAAAATTCTTTCTCCACATCTTCACGACTGACTATAATGTAAAGTTGAGTGGGGTCGCAGTAAGCATGAAGAGCTTTGGAGGAGGAGCCCGGGTGTTATAGACAGTAAAAGGATGATGCCAGGACTGTGTAAACGAAGAACCCAAATGACTCTTAGTCTGAGTAGGAGCCAGATTTCTCTGGTGACGGGACTATTTACGGGTCATGGTAGGTTCAGGAAACATCTGTACAAGGTAGGACTCATTCGAGCGGAACCCTTGTGCAGACTATGTCAGGAAGAGGAGGAAACGGCCTCCCACCTGTTGTTCGATTGCGTTGCAATAATCAAATTGAGGTATGAAACCTTTGGTACTTTGCGACCTGAGGAGATAGTAGCTCAAAATGACCTGGAGGTGAAGGCCCTCAAACTTCTTAAGGAAGGAGGGTTTGTCTACTAGGAACTATCGGGGGTGGCACAATAAGCCTCTGTTGGCTGCGGTGCCGGGATATAGCCCACCCGAGGTCGGATAATAATAATAATAATAATGTAAGTTCAATTTATTTAAAACAAATTTTTTTTTTCTGTTATTATTCTGCATTTTACAGTAGTATTCCTCATTTCAGTAGCATTGTGGTGCCTCATTGTATTATTTTTTTAGATTAAAGCCTTGATAAAGGTAAGAAACTCTGTCGAAATGACATATAATTGAATGTTACTTTCTTGCCCGATCCTCACCAAATTTCTTCTTAACATAAAGTCGATTGTGGCACTTACATTTGAAATTTTAATTGTCTCCGTCAATTTAAATCTGATTACATATATATCAGTATGTCTAATTTAGTTATTCAAAATGGGCAATAGAAATTAGTGATGTAGTAAATTAATATGTAATAGTTTAAAAATAAAAAAAAGTGCCCTGATGAAGGCCCCATCAAGAGGGTTGAAACGCTGGCACATGAGAAGTTTCTGACCCAGAGCTTTAAAAAAAATAATAATTTAAGCCACGCGGGAATAGAGGGAAATGAGAGGGCAGATCAGTTGGCCAGGGAGGGATCATCTCAACCATTCTGTGGTCCTGAACCAGCCCTGGCTGTCACAAAGACGTTTCGTGACAAACAGATTAGACTTTTGGGAGACGAAAGTTTTGGAGAAACGCTGGGGGGACACGCAGGGGTGCCTCCAAGCCAAAAGATTTATAAAGACAAGTAAGCAGGGAACTTCGGAGTATCTCCTGTCCCTTAGTAGGACGGGTCTGAGGACCCTGATAGGGATAGTGACTGGACACACTTGGGTGTCCAATCACTTGTTTAATATAGGGAGGACGTCCAGTCCCATTTGCCAGAACTGCGACGACGGAGTTACGGAAACGGTGTACCACTACCTATGTCAGTGCCCCCGTTTCGCTGGAACTAGGTTTCGTGTATGTGGGAGGGCATCACTCTCGCAGGATTGCCTGCGCGAGCTGGAGTTTAGGGATATCTTGGGATACTGTAGACTAACCGGTAAGCTACCGGGGGAGATTAATTAAGGGGATGGGAGGGTATCGGGGGGATAAAAGCCACATAGGCTTAGGTCCCGCGCCATTAGGCACCTGAATAACAATAATAATAAGCAATTTTTTTGTTACTTTGCTACAAAAGAAAATGTTCTGTATTTTTAAAGTATATAAATATTTTTTTAATTTGTTTATTCTTGTCTTTAAATTTTTTCTTTTTACCTTAATTTACTTATTTATAGATTTTTTTTTTTAAATAACGTTATTCAGTTTATACTTTTGTCTCCTTCTTTTCTCTTTCTTTTTAATACTGTGTATCAAATGACACGATCATATATACTTATTGTATATCTACATGTAACATGTAAATATAAATAAACAATTAACTTTCATGCAATAATTTATTAGGCTACGGTTTCTTTTTTGTTTTTAATTCAGTCTCAAATCATAATTCATATTTTGAATGGTTCATAAAAAAAAAGGATACAAATATATCACTTTTATGCTATCAAGTTAACCAGTTTTGCTAGTTAATTTAACAAAAGTTGAACAAGTTTGAAAATCAACAAATTTAATTAATTTTTTTTTTCTTTGTTAACAGAAACAATTCACCCAGTGCATTGGAATTGAAGTGCATAGAAGTATGGCTGATTTCATGCACATTATTTGTATTCTTCGCTCTACTAGAATATTTTATCGTACTATTTGGTATACGATATGATAAACACTGGCGACATAAAAAACCAGAATTAGAACAGTTTGGTATCAACCACCATAGTGTTAGTAAAGATCGTCTCAGCCGGCTATTTCAGCATACAAAAGTATCACCACAAGATGGCCATGCTAATTCCAATTCAAAAGATACATCTCCTTGTCAAAATGATGCACCTCAACCTCCTGGGGTAAGTTTATCTTTTAAACTATATAAAAAAATAAAAAAACAGTTAATTATTCTTGGCCATAAAAGATTATTTATTCCCGGTTATAGTCAGAGGTATGCAAACAGATCTTAACTAATTATATTCATCACCGGACAATTTTTGGACTATTAAATTTATTTTAATTTTCAGACATATTAATAATGTCAGTAATAATAATAATAATAATAATATATGTGTATTTACAATTTGTAAATATTAATGATTCTAACTTGCAAATTGAAATCTTTTTTAAACGAAACTTTTCGGTTCCTCACGCAAACAAACAATCAGTAAACATACACTACGCTAAATTGCTGTAATCAACTATTGCACACTTAAATTCGTTGTATTGCTGTTGCAGAATCTAATATATATATATATATAAACTTTATATTGAGTTCCTAAGATAAGCCCCATTTTTAATCCATAAATAGGAATATTAAATTGTGAGGCCAATGATAATTTCATTCATTTTGTTAGTTCCAACCTTTTTTTCTCTTTTAAATAAATTGTTAAAGAAGCTAAAAGAATATTGTAAAGTGTACAAAACTTGATTATAGATTAAATTATCCTGACAAATACTCTAATTTTCCAATATTCAATTTCACGCAGAAGTCCCGGGTTTGAGTCCACCCCTGCTACCCCCCTAGATTTACTCTTCCTAGCCTCTACAGCTCACTATCCAGTTAGAACTCCCTGACAATAGGGATACCATTGCCAGGGAAACAAAAAACGCACACCCACAAATAAAGACCATTTTCTAAAAACTACTGTTTCGTACTCAATTGGATCTCAAACTGGTATTTCTGGTGATCACTCAATTTCGAAAATTTGGCACAATCTAACTAGGAGTTAGAGGAAATTTTAAATTAGAATTTATGTTGACTGTGTGGTTGGGTCTGTAATGGTGGACAGTAACTTGGATATTATCCATGGGAGTACGTTTCTTTGCTTTAATTCAGATCGGTTTTGGATTTTTCTTGTTTGATCAAATTTGCCTTTCAAACTTTCAATCACATATTATACTGTGATATTAAGAGGAAGTACAAACAAAACAAAACCCAAATACATCATAGTGTTCACTATGATTGTATGAATACACTACGGTATATGCCCTTTAACATGCGTAGCAGTTGATTTGTTTACTGTAATGTCAAACTTTATATTTTGTAGACATAAATTAATTAATTTATTTATTTATTTGTTTATTTACAGGTAGAAGCAGACGGTAATGCAGAAGCTGGCAGAGCACAAGAAACGCCAGCAATTAGTGGTAAACAAAAATTTCAATTGCTCACACAACATGTCATCCTCTATGTTGGATCTCAAAGAGGAACCATAG
Source organism: Triatoma infestans (assembly GCA_011037195.1). Taxonomy (NCBI): domain Eukaryota; kingdom Metazoa; phylum Arthropoda; class Insecta; order Hemiptera; family Reduviidae; genus Triatoma; species Triatoma infestans. The sequence continues at coordinate 25,679 of JAAEAF010003967.1, forward strand.
ACCAAGTATCTTTAGCACTTTTTCCATTATGTTTTACCTTATTTGCTATTACATACTGGATATCATATATAACTGAATCAAGAAAACGGGCAGGGTTATGACCAAAGTAGGGCAGAAGTTCTAAGTAAGTATTTTTGTTTTAGAAACATAACTTTTAGTTTTAATAAAGAATATTCTTTATTAAATCTTGCAATAAGGATTAATGTATATTTTACACACCAAAAGTGTATCAATTTTAATTACAATAATAAATGCCTTTATTATAATAATAAAGGCATTTACAAAAGAATTGAGAATGTAGGGAAAGGAAAAGAAATGTTTTTAAAAACATTTGATAATGTAAATATATAATAATCATATTTTGTGATAGCTATATTTTAAACAAATTTCCAAAAAAAACAAACATATAACTGCATCTTTATATGCTTTATATAAAATAATAAATCAGGGATTATTTATATTATAAAGTAAATAAGGCTTTTATTATTTAAGAAAAAAGAAAATGAAATCACCTTTTTAAAAACTCTCCCTTTTATTACACATTTCATATTTTTAAAAAGCACAAATTCACTACACACATATATTTCAATTGTGCATAAATTTCTTTTTAATTTTTATGTGCCTTCATCAAAAGAAATTTATATTTACCTCCAGTTTTGAATATTGTAAGTAGTCTTTTATTAATATTTTTATTACGCATAAAAGAATATTTAAATAAAAAAAATCAAACATTATGTAAAATTATGTATTTTATACCAAAAAGTGCCAAATGTCTGATTAAGTACAATGTATAGTTTAGTGTATAAATTAATATAATAATTATGTATGTATTTTATGCAGCTATTTCGCTAAAGTGCTTTGAGATTTTTAAAATAAAACTCGTCTTTACAAACAAGCATATCAATTACAAAATGTAAATAAATAATGAGAGATATAAATGAAATAGATATTTCTGGTTAGTAAATCAGGTACAAAGAATTTTATGTTATAAAATATCCCGTCCGTTTTTATTAATTTTCTAATTCTATAACACATATTTATTACAACGCTATGAACATGTAGATATTTTAAGAAATGATTTTGATGTCCATAGGCGCCCTTCTAAAATTTACGACTGCATAGCCGAAATACGACTGTATATTCCTTAATGATATTTTATGACATTATTGTCTGACATAAAGATATTGTCTGAAATGTGTCTGGTATACATTTACACTTTCTTTTTGGCACAACTGAACACGTTATATTTGCTTCGGAGTATAATATTTTCCACTTGCATTTATATTACAGGATGAAACTCCTATAGACCGTGAAACTTTAGCGAGCTCTCTCAATAACAATCAGATTTCTTACTTAAGCCACCTTAAAAAGGACAAATGGCATTTCTAACCAGCAAACAAACCATATTTGCAGGTAACTATATTAGCTTATCTAAGCCATCTATCGTCGGCTGCAGGCCGGATACTGTTACATTTTAGAATCGCAGTTGCGTGCCTTACAGTTTGTTTGGATGGTCAAATAGTTGGTTCGGCTTTCTAAGCAAAAATAAGATACACATCTTAAATACCAAATGATTTATCCGTAACTGGGATTTTTTGGGCAAATTCATAATTCCTTTCTTAAAGAATTTTCTAGCCTACTGGCGAATTTTCACATCTTCTGGTGAATATTTTAGATATCAAAAAATTCAAGAAACTCTAGCTGCCCTAAAACTTTCAGCAATTTCCACAAAATCATTTACATTTTAATTTAATTTTTATTACAATATTAACACTTTTTTGATGTGGCTCTTTTTTTTTTTATACACACGGCGCTTATGGTCAGTAATTTTGATATTTTTGATCGTTTAGAAGTTTTACTAATCGAGCATCTTGGAAAATTGTTGCCTCCCAATGTTTGGAAATTAAGACTGAAAGATAAGGATTAGTTCATACAGCTTCCTTTAAAAATCAAAAACAACAAATTTAACGGATTAAGGTATTTTAAAAATAAGTCTGATTGAAATAAATTTTACAAAAAATTGAAACATTGAAAATAATTATGGATTTTAACAATAGAGCATAAAAATAGCGTTGTAATAATGCCATTAAATGAATTGCATTGAACAAATAAAAATATATGTACATAAATATATACTGCACTAGAAACAATGTTTTTAACTTTGTCTGAAATTAATGGTGCCTTTATAAATAAACTTGTAGCTTGAGAAATTCTCCATTTTCCGTTCATATTTGCTATAATGATAACTGACTGAATAGCGAACTTTTTAATAACGCCAATAAGCAAAAACCAAAAATTAGGTAAATTTCTTTATTATAAATTGATGGACCTAAGTGATATTCTGATTTTTATTCCGAGTCTTTTAGATATTGTTTGCATGATTAATTAAAGGATTTTGTACTAAGGTTTATCATTTTACTTTCGTAATACGTATTCATTTCAATAAATATAAATGAGATCTCCTAGTACGATCTAATAAAACTTTTTGTGATTATCTTATATGTTTGTGTGAACAAAAATAAAAAAAATGATAAGCTCAACTTAATTATTTCATTTGGATTTCACTAGGAGATATGGGTTTGTTGATTTGAAGCGGAACTTTATTGAATAGTTTTGCAGCGCACATGTCGTTTAGGCCAATCACTTTTATTTGAACATTTTTCAGGGTAAGATGTGCTCTAACAGCCATTTCATTATAATTTGCATTCAAAGATAAAGTTCGGATACATTCGTGTGGATTTTAACTGGTATAATAAGGTGTAATTAGTACGATGATAGAATTTCTTTCTATTATTATGAAAAGTAAAGATATGCCTATGTTATCAGGCGCGCTTAACGTCCAGCTACCACATTCTTTTGAACGTATACACATATAAATAAATCTGGCGTGAAACACTTACATGATTTTCTCTCACTACAGTTTATAAGATTTAAGTGACAAATTTTCTTCAAACTTATAATTTTTATTAAATGTTTGTATCAATGGGAGAACCTAAACTTAATAAAATTACTTTTCGAGGAATCTACATCACTCCTTCTCCCCCAAAACTTCTTTAAAATGAGTAAATATTCAAGTCTTCTTTGATTCAAAAAGCTTGTTCAATGAACTCTATGGTAGTTTAAATGTTTCATGGCTCTGAAATTGATGTTCTTTTCATGTTTTCCTTGGTTTTGACATGTTAATAATTACGAATTTATATGAAAGTATTTGTTGACCGTTGATGAATTATGTTATGAAGAAATTTGGTGGTGAGGATCGGTCAAGAAAGAAACATTCAATTATGCCAACGTTTCGACAGAGTTTCCTGTCTTATTCTAAAAAAATAATACAATGAGGAACCACAATGCATTAATAATACTGTAAAATGCAGAATAATAATAACAAAAACAAAAAAAAATAAATAAAAATAGTACTGAACTTATAATATAGATAGTCGTGAAGATGTGGAGAAAGAATTTTTAAACATACACATTTGTTACATCGCAGAAACATAAAAAAAAGAAAATTAAAGATTACTAGTTTGTTTTCTTAAATCATCTACAGAAATGAAAGCTGGGTTGAATAGGCAAGTGAAAGGGATTTGAGGAAATTTTTAGGGTTGGAGTAGGTGAAAGGGAATTCTAGGTCATGTTTTGAAAAAACTGTTATACAGGGCGGACAGATTATTTGTATTATTTAGAAAATTAACAGAAAATTTATTTCTTTTGATATATATCATTTCTCGTATTTCATTTTTCCTGTTAGTTTCTTTTGCTAGTATTTTTGTTTTAGAAAAATCAAATGTATGATATTTTTTCCCCTAAAATGTTTCGTCAGTACAATAATGTTGTCTTAGTCAATTTTATTTCTGCAGTCGTATTCATGTTGGTACATTCTGTTTTTTAAGTATTGAGTAGTTTGTCACTTGCCTATTTAACCCACTTTCATTTTGTAGATGATCTAAGACAACAAACTAGTAACTTTTAATTTTCTTTTTTTATGTTTCTGCGATGTAACAAAGGTGTAAGTTTAAAAATTCTTTCTCCACATCTTCACGACTATCTATATTATAAGTTCAGTACTATTTTTATTTATTTTTTTGTTTTTGTTATTATTATTCTGCATTTTACAGTATTATTAATGCATTGTGGTTCCTCATTGTATTATTTTTTTAGAAACTCTGTCGAAACGTTGGCATAATTGAACGTTTTTTTAATATATACATAATTTCAAGTTTGAAGAAAATTGAAGAGTACTTCGGGAAGAACTTCGAAATTCTACATTACCTCCTCAATGGTATGGTACTATGGAAGCTAAATAAAATTAAACAAAACTCCAAGTTTGAAGAAACTTTAGTGAAGTTTTGCGAAATTTGCTGTAAGATAATATCGTGTGAGTGCTTCACCCAGGGTTTGTGTTTTTTCAGTTTACTTAGATATTTATTTAAAAACATTTTTTGACAATTTCCCAATAAATAAACAACACAGATGATGAAAAAAAGTTCGCTTTTCTATTTACATTGTCTTATACAGTACAGAAAAACTGTTTACAGTGCCTAGTTAATTCTAATAAAAATAAAAAATCAAAATATATAATCGCCCTGTGATACATTTTAAAAAAAAAGTAAAAATTATAACATCAAATAATTATGCCTTGTTTTGTTAATTTGTAAATAATTGTGGCTATCCATGAAAAGAAAGGCCTTAAAAATTTTATTATTATTATTTTATATTTATTTATGTAAATCAATTTTTTTTATAAATATTGTAAATATGTAAAAAAAGCAATATAAAATACGACATTTAAATTTGTTATCCTATTTGCATTTCCGAACATATTTCATTATTTTAAATTGACATTTTACTTTTAGGCTTTATTTCAAAAAACCGGCAGCTGATTTTTTTACAGAAGTGTGGAATAGATGTAGGGCGTACTCGTACCCCAAACTATATAATATGTTCATAGTCTAGATAGATATTGAGTATATACCGTAAAAAAAAAAAAAAAAAAATTGAAGAGAAATCTTAATTTTAATGAATTAGTTGAGATTTTGTTCCCATGAAAAATTCTAAATTAAAAATAATCAAAAAAGCAGAATTCTGTAGGTTAAAAAATTGAAAAAGTATCATAATCAAGGAAACTAAATTTATTACATGTCAAAATTTTACTAAATGAACAGATAGTTGGGCCCTCATGTGCTGAGCAAATGAGTGATCTTCCTTAAAAATTAGTACAATATTCAACAATGAGCTCATTATTCAAGCGCTTAATTTTAGGGAATATATAATCTAATTATTAATAATACAAACTAGTAAATGTTTTAATCTGTTTGACAACAAACTTCCTAAATTTTGAGTTTGCTCTGTAAGTAGACCCACATATGGTAGAATTACAAAAACAGTAAAGAACGTAAAGTAAATTAAGAATCTTTTATACATTGCTTCGAGGTTTTACAAAAGCTACTCTAATATTTCTGTTCGAAAAACTGTTCTTTCTGAGAAGAAAGACAGTTGGTTATGACTATCCCAAATGCAGAATATATCTGATATTAAAAACCTTTTTTCCTTTATTCTGAGCAGTTTCAGAATTTATCTCTATCGTCAAAGACTGATTTCTCAGTTTGTTTTGAGCCATTGAGTTCCAATTTTTAAGTTTCTTTAATACATTATGACAGATTTGGACCCAGTGAGGCTTTGGATAGTGTAGGGTTTGGTCCCTCCTCCTCACGGACGAATAATAATAAATCTCAGATATTGTCCAGCATTATGAAGCCAACCAAATCACTAATCAGCACTAAATAGCACACATTTGGATGAATGCTATTCAAGATGCGGATTTTTCCCTCCCGATTATTATCAGAAATTACGCTCATACTTCACGTTCATGCTTAAGAGCATATATTTTTTAATGAGCATGAAATAAGAGCGCACCCATACTTCAGGAAGACTGGAGTATTACTTATCCTCTTAAAGCGTAGAAGAGTTCAGAAAAAAAAAGTCCCTAACCATGAATTACAATCTAAACTGACTGTAAAGTAACTTGACAATCTGAAATAATGGTAATATGGAAATAATGGTTAGTATCTTAAAACCATATTTTATTTAAATGAACTTTCTCTATTCTAATCTTTCTGCCTGCAACCAAATTCACATTTTTTCTAAATTAAATTTTGTTTTCGTTAATTGTGAATACATTAAAAGTCGGCTTTAAATTTATGCTTAATTCTCAATAAAATATTTGCATAGAATATAAAACCTTTAAAGGCTATTTGATTAGTTGTTGTGGTTGGTTCCGCAGACCTGGAAAGCATCAGAGATATTTTCCATGATAGCCTGTTTCTTTTTGTGCTCATCGACTGGTTTCGGGTCGATGACCGGTAAGTGTATCAACTAAATTCTAAGGCTTGCTCTCTGCCCATCATCACACTATTTGACAAAAAAACATCCTGATGATGGGCAAAAGCCCGCAACCGGTCGATAACCACAAAAAAAAACAGGTTATCACGGAAAATATCTCTGATGCTCTTTGATTACATTTTAATTAAATTGCAATGTTAAATAATACTCATATGATATTTACTAGTTTATATTTTTATAATACTTGAGTATGTACATCATTAGATTATGCAGTTGAGTACATACACTCAAATTCAAGATCGATCATATCCTGCTTTTATTCATACCAAGTATATATATATATATGCTGAGTAAATGCTCTTTTTTAAACATAAGACCCCCGCCCCTAAGTGTCCGACTTAGCTTCACTACTTTTTCTTTTTGCTGAACGAGTTCATTCAACCAGATGTATCTAATGATAGGGGAATCTCTGAAACCGTCCATGCAAAAAAAAAAAACAAGACCGACAAGTTCTAAAACTAAATTATAACAATTATTTCATTAAAATTTTGTCAAACATAACCATAAAGATAGCCTTCGGCATATGCTCTTTTAGCATCATTTGAATTAGCTTTTATTCTACGACCAATTGGTTCTAGATCTTTATAGCATTTTGAAAAAACTCTTTCCACGGCTGCGTATGCTTCATCTTTGGAGACTTTTCTGACAGCCAACACTGATTGTGCAGCCTTATTTTTTACACAATCCTGAGAAAAAAGAAAAATAGAAAGAAAATGGCTTTTCTTTTTCTTTTTTAAAAAAGCTATTAATGGAAAAAATAAAAAAATTAATTTCCAACGAAATATTTAAGAACTAATTACATGTTTTCAATATATTACTGTATTCTAATCTACATAGTTTACCTGGTGTCTATTTTTAATGTCCCATGGTACTACGTCTCCTTGTAGCATTGCACTAACGAAACTGCAATGTGTTAAATTGGCTGCTCTAATTTCCGTACAAGCTAAATGATCAATATTCTTGAAATCCACGTTATTATTACAAAAATCGTACATATGAATCATTTCGTGTACAAGAATTCCTTGAACAATTCCTTCTTTTCTGGATGTATTCTGACAAATGACAATCTGGGGAGAAACGAATGAGGAAAATAATTAATTTTTATATATCACTTCTTTTACCAGTAAGGTTAGAAAAAAAAAAATAGGACAAGAACATATCTATCTATAAATTTACTAAACTTTTTACTAATAAATAGGTATAATTTTTACCTGATTTAGCTCAGGATCATAGCCCCCACTTACTTTTGGATCGCACACTTCACAGACCACATGCCTCCTTAAATCTATATTGCTGAAAAGAATTTTTTTTAAACTAAGGTGAACCATTGAGACTAATGAGAAAATTTGGATTTGGGTAAGAAAGTTCACTTCCAAACATCATTTATCAAAATTATTTCCTTCTAGTTCATTAAGTGTGTTAAAATAATTAATTACTTATTAATAGTCTCCATAATAGTACTGTATTTTCTTGTGGAAGGGGCTAGCTAAATAGCGGGTTTTCTTCTGAGTTAATTCTATGACTGACACATGTTTTTACTGACTCCTAAGACATAAAAGTTTCAAGATTGCAGCTCAAATTTTTACTAACTGGGGAAATGCTATATTTTAATGACTTTATTACGAAGTGAATCTTATACACACGACAAGGATGTTTGCACTATGAGCAGTTAGGTTATATTCCTACTAATCAATTTAAACTTATCCAACACATTCATTATTAAGCAATAATAAATTGTCTCGGATATAAAAAATAACATAATAAATATTTCCTTACCATCCAGATGCTTTTAAAGCTCCAGCCATAAGCTGAACCAACTTACCTAAAACATGATAAAAGTTCAACTTTATTTTCAAGTAATTCAGAAAGCAAATCTTCACTAACACATTATTCACTTACTTGTTTTAAAACATTTATATACATTTTTTTCACATTTCAATTGATCAATCCTTTCATTACCCTCAGTGCCAGTTAACCATCCAGACAGGGTTCTTTTAAATGAACCTTTTCTTTCTGGATACAAATCGTATCCCCAGTCACTTGGATTTTCAAATTTTGGAGCTTCAGCCTTGTTTTTAGTTGCATTATCCATAATTTGCAATAATTTAAAATAAATCTCAAAATCGTTAAGTATCGCAATGAAAATACTTAAAAATTACACATAAATTTTAAAACTAAGGAGCACCTTTCATTTATAAAATATAACGTATCCATTCTGGAAACAGTAATCTGAACTACCTTTATCACGGACCACTGAAAGCGGAAAGCAGTCTTTTAACCTTCCAGCAGTGAAGCACGAGTAATTGTAACCTTCTAACCCTCCTTGTTGCAATCTTGAAAATCGATATTGCAAAAAAGAGCTTAAATTGAATATTTTTCTAAAAATATTAATAATTAGTTCAATAAAAAAAAGTATTTCTAGAAGTTGATAAGCTTATTTGTTCAGAAAAACATTTTAAAGAAACTGGAAAAAAATAGATTGAAAAAGTCCACTAGAAAGTAGTTCAGCTTTTTTGGGTGTTAGATTTAGATTTTGTAGGTGATTATTGCACTGCGACCTGAAAGCTCTATTGTGCTCCGTGGAGCCTTCTCCAATGCACAGGTCGCCTCCAAGCAGCATTCTCTGGCTGCCCAACACCGGACACTGCCCATCATCGGACAGTGAGTTGTAAAGGCTCCTAGGAAAAAAATGGAAAGTAATTTGGAAAAATGTCTAGAAAAAGACCAAGAAAAAAATGCCGGAATGCAAGTTTTAATTAGTGAGTGCGAGTTGAAACCGTGCCTCTGGGATTCAGTTCTAGATCTATACAAAGACAAGTTCCTGCGGTAAGTGTACCTAAATAATAATAATAATTGACCGACATAAAATATACTGAGTATATAGAGCTGTATTTTGCAATAAATAAATCCACAAATAAAATGCAAAGGCTTAACTTTGCAAATAAATTAAGAACAAAACCAGTAAATTAATTCAATTTGCCAGAATTTACTTTTTGGATTGCACAGATGGCAAAATCCATCCGATAGTGCGATTTACTGATTTATTTTTTTTCGCTTTTTCGTGATTTTCTCGAAATTGGCTGCAACGATTTTCTTTAAACGTTGAATATTATCTGTACATATAAATTCTTATCACTTTTATTTGGCACATTTTTCTGAAGGAACAATAGCAATATGCTTTTCTCTAAAGTATCACTAAAATAACTGATGACTGATGAAGTCCCGAAAATAAAACTTTTGAGACAAACAAATAATGCCTAAAATAAGATTCAAATAAAGGTTGTACAAGAAAAAAATTATGTTCCTACTCAAAATGATGCTCTGTTGACAAAGTCTGCATTTTCCCTCATAGTCTAGATTTGACATCCTTAAATTTATTTAGTCTACTGCCGCGATTTAGGAAAAAGAAATCTGGTATAAAACAATCACCCTTCATTCCTTTATTGTATAATTCATTTGCAAATAAGCGGTTAGTGGACATGTATTACAGATAAATAAAGGAGGTGAGGATTATACTATTTACCTAAATAAGAATGCATTGTATGATAGCAAGCTCTTTATCAATCCAGTAGCAATGCTTGTCACAGCAATTTAAGTCTCGGGAATGAACACCCTTCACAATTATTTGGAAGAATATTTTAAATCGGTATTAAATATAATAAATACATGTAACTTAATAAAAGAGAAAGTAACTTAATTAATTTTAGTGTCACAATTAGCCCCATTTAACTAATAATTGAATAATTAGTAAAAGACAAAAAAAAGATAGAGCTAAGGAACAAATGTAAAATTTTTCATTTTCCTAACTGCTTTAAGATTGTAATTGTTGTAGATGAAGTTTATACTAAAAAATTAGTACTGTATTCTTATAAAACAAACAAAAAAAATTCAAATTTTATATTTTAGTTGAAATAAAAAAAAAAAAATAGTTAAAAAGGAATAAAATTAACGTTTCTGAATTCAACGCCAGGTAACAGCACTTACTTAATCTAGAATTTGTAGTAGTTCAAATATTTGCCGCTAGAAAGCATAAGCTTCTAGATATACAGAATTGTAGTTCCAAAATTTGCCACCCGATCGCAGCGCCATCCTCTGATGTAAACATTTTAAAATGTGGCTCTTTATGAAGGGTAGAGTAATGGACACCCCCAAAAAAAATCTAGTAAGTAGTGACACCTAGTGACAAACTATATAACCATAAATAAAATTGATTTCTCAGTAGGTGTTGTTATCTGGTGGCCATTTTTATAACTACAAATATACTAATTTTAGTTACTTTATTAATTAGAAAAAAACATCTGGTGTGGAACACTCACACAACCTTCTCTTACTCCAGTTTTCAAAATTTTAATCGACAAACTTTGTAGTTAGTATACCAAATTTATAAAATTCGTCGTGTTTTTATGGAGAAAATCACAAAAACTGAAAAAATTACTTAGATGCACAATATAATTGAAAAAAAAGCGTACTCTTCATTTTTAAACTAGAAAAAAATGATATATTAATAAAATTCATATTTATTTATCTTTTTTCTAGATTATATTTCTTTCGCAAGTTAAGATAATTTTTGCCATATTAGTTGCCAAGATATTTTTCTGGAATAATGCTTGATATGATATTTTCCCTCCTTTCTTTTTCATGAGAGGGTTCAGATTTTTTACATTTGTTTTTCAGTATTTGTATAAGCATTTATATGTAACTACCAACACACAGTTCAAGAACTTTTATCTCTAAATCTTGTCAATAAAATTTACGGGCTAATTTCATTTGTTGGTATTTGATTGAATATTGTATTTGATATATTTTTGAAAGCAGCTTCAAAATCTCTTGAAATGGCTGGTCCAATTGCTTGAAACATTTCTTGAAAAATTTCATTCAATATTTATTTATTTATTGCCTAAAGAAACCATACATTTCTATAGCAAGAGATTGACCTCTGCTGAAAGCGAACAAAAAAATACAAACGTTACAAGAAGAAACATTACAGCTTAATCTTCAAAGTAATAAAATAATATTAAATACTTGATTAATAAAGTAGATAGTATCAATGATTTAAATAGACTTTATTCATTTATAAAAATTATTTTAGGGGAGGAGTTTGAGGGATCTCCTCGTAGGTATTAAATAACAAACCTATGTATATCTTTCCTCCAAAGCCTCAGAGATAAAATAAAATAAGTGGTTTAACTTTTCTATATCTAGTAAGTTAGCAAAAACATAAGAAAATGTGAAGGTAAATACCTATTTAACAACCTCCTTCTCAAACATTTATAATAAGGGCATTCCAAAATAAAAGTGCATAATATTATCATTTTTGCCCACCGCACAAGTAAAGCAACTCTTTTAGGATCAAATAAATAGGCTATTACATTATAAAAAAATCCTAGGGTGACGATTACTAGCTACTCTAATTTGAGCTATCAATCTGGTTTTAATGATATGTACCTAATATTTACATATGAACTCCCATTAGCCAAGGGACATAACAATCTATAGTGGATGTTAAAGAGTTAAGTACTTCATTAATGTCAGTTTAGAGAAAGATTTTTTAAGTTATTAGAGACCACGACCGCATGCTGCGCCTCCCAGATGTCCTGCGCTCCTATAGAATAAAGCATTTCTCTCACAAGAACCACCCAGTTAAAAGGCATGTCAGAACCATCCAAAAGCTGCACAAGTCTTCTATAGCATATCTTCAGAGGTGAGCTGCTTTACATCTATAAAATCTTCAGCCAGAATCTTATAGATTTATTAAAAATCCTGGTTTTCACTTGCCGTCATTCCAGCGAACAAAACTATTGGGGACTTGTTGAATTATAGCAACTTGAAGAATATCAATTGGATACGATCTTCTATAGTGAAATAGACCCAATTTTTTAACTGATCCAAAACTTCTGGTCGGTAGTGTATATATTCTTAAGGGGCGGCAATATGTCTTTTTGTCCGGGGCGATGTAACCGCTAGAGCGGGCGCTGATGTTAGGGTTACGTTGCTGTTCACGCATTGATTCTTGAAGGTTTCAATATAAATTTTATCGGGACCAGTTTATTTTAATATTAAAATTTGTAACTTGTCCACGAAGACCGGTAAGTTATTTATCATCTGTAAATTACGGACGTCTACGGGATTGGGAGCGTTGCATTTGTTTAATAGATATGCATTTGCCTCATTGGCGGATTTTTCCTGACCATCAATAGTCTAAGTAGTCATATTTTGAATTTTTGCTAAGCATTCTATTAATGCTATTAAATTGCCGCTTATTGGGAGATCGTGTTTGTTATATACCTAATTTATAACAAATAACGTTTATTACAACATATTGTATTGTTTAATTTTTATATATGAACTGTACCATATGATTTCATGGACTATATAAATATCATATCAGATTTGTTTTAGAATTTTAATTATATCGCCTCTTTTCAGGAAAAAAAAAGGGTCGATAAATTTAAAAATACAAATGTAAAAAAAATATGAAAAAATTATAAATACTTACCTTTCTTTTAAGGTTCGTTCGAAAATGATGAATCTAACGAAAAACGCTGGGTTCGAAAATACGCGTAGTTTATAATAATTCCTTAGTATAGTAAAAAAATCATGTCCAAATATAGAATTTTGCTACATATTACTTTCGAAGCTTCCATAATACTGAGGACTGATTTTTAGACTTTAGATGGAATTTGTCTCATTCGCATTAAGAATAAAAAGAATTCATGGATAAAATATAATTTATTTCAAATGGGATAAATGTGAAGAATATCCAAGATGCAATTCTTTGGTAAATATTAAAAAAAAAAAATAATAAAAAAATCTTTTATTTAATATTTCTTTTCTATTTGTTCATTGCAATTAATTTTGCTTTAAGAATATTAAAAGAAAGAAACAAAAATAACTTTGTTCAAATAAACTGGGATAAATATTATCATTTACATTTTGTTTATATGATCTATAAAACTTTGAATTGCATGAATCTAGTGTTATAAATAAATTAAAAATAGTAATTAATTATAATTATATAAAATATTGTAGAGGTAACTTAAACAATTTTCTTCTTTTTTTTTTTTTTTGAACAGAAAAACTGTTGAACTTATAACAAAATTTTCTGTTTATACACTAAAATACAAATGCAATTATTGTAAATAATTAAAAATATCACATTACAGTTATAGAAATAATACTTAATAATAATAATAACAAAAAAAAAATATATATATTTACAAAAAATACTCTAGCTGTATTACTACCAGCTCAAAACAAAATTACAAGTTCGGAATGTTTCAATTTTCTGAGGATGTTCTTAAGTAAAAAAAAACTGCAATGCTTCAAAATAGAGAAACAATTTATTTAATCCACTTTATCTAATGATGATTTAATTTGTAATTCTACAAAAATTTAAAGATAAAGAAGATAAATAAGAAAAAATAAAATTTTCTTGTTTTTTTCCTCGAGAAAAAAAACAAGAATATATTAGAAAAAATAAAATCAATCATTTGTATATAATAATTTATACTGTTTAAAAGAAGGAACGAGAAACTGTATATAAATATAAATATTAATTTTTTTTATTTGGCGGGTCAAAATTAAAATATGTTGCTAATTTCAGATATTGTATTTGAGATCAGAAGAATTCATTAAACATAATTCGGATAAAAATTTAATTCTATAATTGAATGTTGTTTTTTTTTTCGAGAAAGATATATTTGAAAGAATTAAATTTATATTAATCGCACTTAGAAGCGATTAATAGCCAAACACAGAGAGACGCGAAGACTTCTGAAGATCTGGAATTTTGTTCAGAAAAGAGATTTTATTGTCTCAGCTCTGTAACAAGGTACCATGCATACTTACCAAAGGCACACTATCGAGTACAAAGAAGGCGATACAGAGCAGCACTTTTCGAATTCTCAATTCAACAACTCTCTACTCAATATGACAGAAATTAGCAATATATTTCTCTCTTTTTTTTTTCAATTTTTTAATTAAATTAAATAAAATAAAAACTAATTCGTATAAAACAATATATCAAAATATAACATTCAAATCAATAAAATTATAAACACACCGTTGTTCACATCACCAGTCACACGTTCAATTAAAAAAAAAAAAAAAACATCATTCATTACAATAAAATAAATAAGGGAAAACCAGTGTGCTATTATTTACTCTTTGAGTAATATTTTATTCAAGCTTTAAGTTATGGGAGGCGGCAGCTAAATTAAAACTTTCATCAAAATTTGGATTCAGGTCCTCTGATAACATATTGGTTTAATCTAAAACTTAAGTAACAAACTGAATTAATTCAGAATTATTATCAATAATTTTCTCACTCCTTGATAAATTTTTTTTTTTTACTTTATTATCTTTCTTTAAAAAAATATATATATTCTCAATATTAAAAGACCTTTAATCTATAAAAAGGCTTTTATGCCCGCACAATAATGGTTGATTACAATGTATGCTAATGCAATTTTGTAAAATTTCTAATTTGTTTTAAATCTTATGGCGACTTAAAAACTGTTTAAATCGTGTAAATTTCTGTACAGGCGAGGCGTTTATATGTATATATAATTGACTTAGCGAGGATCTGAAATTATAAAAAATCTTCAATAAAACCCGCCAGCCTTAAAATAATTTATCTCTTACAAATGAGTAAAATATAAAATCGATTTTTTTTATCGCGTGTCAAATTTAAAATTCTCTCAAATATCTACAAAAACAAAAAAAGGAAGAGATAAATGACAAATCAGACAATAAATTAAAAGAAAGGAAAAAAGCAACAACCTAATTAACAGTTTCTACAAAATCAGTCTTTAAAGCTTTGGGCTTATCTTTTGAAGGATCATCCCACGGCTGTCTTTTGCTTGTTGCAAAAAATAAGTAGAATAAATTACATAAAACGTAAACAGCTGCCGCTGCAAAGAATACTTCACGCCAAGCTGCTTGAGTTGGCTGTAAAAAAAAACAAAACCAATAAGTTTATTTAAATAACATCAAAGAATTTAGTAATAATAAATCATCTTTATTAAAAAAAAGATTTATGAAGTTTAGATACTAGGCATAAGACAGAAATATCAAAGAATTATGTTACTTACTAGGTTATCAACTTGGAAAACAAAATCATGTTCTGACGCGATTCAACCGCGAAAGGTATCAGGGTTTCCTAGTTTGTTTTTAGATCACCAAAGAGCATCAAGCAATCATTACATGATCTAGTATTTTATCCGTGGTAGATGGTTGTATTTCAAAGCAACAATACAAACCAACAAGTGTGAGTGTAACACAAACATTATGTTGAAGAAAACTTTCTACACGAACTTGGTGAATTTGCAGTGACGATGGATGAAAATTTGAAATCGGTCAGGAACAAAAAATGGAATATGCATGCTATGACGGATAAAATACCGGATGTTATCTAGCAATGCGGACCCATCCACATATTCAATAATTACATGATTTTAAATGTTTTTTATGGAATGCATTAAAAGACAACAAATAAAATATCACATCTACGCAAATAAAAAGGAAACCGTTGTGAAACACTTCTCCTTACGAAAACACATAAAAGTGGAATATTTATTAAATGTTCTCCAATTTTCCACAAGACTGTGAATTGTGATTTTTATTGAAATGGTGTTAAGGAGGGAATCTTACCATTAAGTATTCTATACTAGTAAATCATTAAAAAATAGAGCATATTCCTAATATTAAAGATTTTTTTCCATTATTAGCAAAGCAATATTACTTACTCTTCCATGAATAATATAACCAGCAACAATTGGTGCAAGAAGACCGGCCATATTGGCTGTGAAATTTGTAAAAGACATCAAAATACCAGCAAATCTTGGTGAAATGTCCAAATGGTTGACTTTAAATCCAGAATAAATGCCACCATTCAAGCCCACACCCACAGTTAAAATGGCTACTGTAAGATATGGATTACAACCTGTGTATGAAGCCATGATCAGTGCTATAGCTGGACCAAAATGACCTGGAAATCAATGGAATAAATAAAATTCAATTAGATTAAATATATTATTTGCATTCACTTCTGAGAAAAAGTTATTGAGTTTTATTTTATCAAATTTAAACTAAATATTATCAAGGAACTCTCCAACTGCTAAATATACAGTTAAAAAGTCAAAGTTTATGATGTAGAGCTGTTTTTATAATGACTTCAATTAAGCGTACATTAATTAATCAATGCAAATTACAAGTCAAATTTGATGAAGAACAATTGCTTACCTATACCGTTTGCAATTTTTCTGGTCACCGTATGGGATATCCTTTTTGAGGAGATAATAGCATCGGCTACACAGCTGGACGTTACTGAAAATGCCCACATTGCTAAATAAGGAAGAGCTGAGAGGATACCATTCTGGAAAAAAAAAAAAACGAAAAAAATAGTTAAAACGTTTAAATTAGAAAATCAGATTATAAAGTAACTTAAAATAGTAAGACTATTGAGAGAAATAAACGCCAACCAATTTTTTGATCAGTTAGTGTTGCTAGCGTAGAAACATAAGTTATTAAAAAAAAATGAAATAAAAGAATATTATCTGGGGTTTCGAGAACATTTCAGGTTTTTCCTGTTAACTTCTTATTAAATTTGGAGTAAATAATATTAGCACATTATATAAATTCACACTTTTTTCTTATCCATGTTTAAATTATAATTACTAATTTTTTCATCACACCACACTATGGAATGTTTTCAGTATCGCATTTCTGAATTGTAACCTTAATTTGTATAGAAAAAAAAGATTCAACCGAATAAAGTTGGTGTTAAAATACTAAGGCCTTGGCCAATATTTTACTTACAACCTTGAATGGGAATTTTCCACAAAAAAAAAAACAGTTTTTTCTTTAATGTGGCATATTTATATGGTGAACAATTTTCTATGTAAGACAATGATAAAAAAGTAATATATCTGAATTTCCACGAAAATGAAAAGTGTTTATCCACTTTATATAGTCAAAGAAAAAAGAAAAAATATATTGCATTATAAACGAAAATACGATGGAAAAAAACTGGTTAGTAAACTTGTTCAAGAATGCTGCACTAATGGCAATTGAAAAAAGTGAGGCCGAAACATTGAAATACATTTTATAACTTTAAATAACCTCCGATAGATACAACATACGATATCTTCCCACTTTACAATGTTGTTTATTAACAGAAATCCGGCTCCCACGTCAGGAACTCC
The DNA here is from genome assembly GCA_011037195.1 of Triatoma infestans. Taxonomy (NCBI): domain Eukaryota; kingdom Metazoa; phylum Arthropoda; class Insecta; order Hemiptera; family Reduviidae; genus Triatoma; species Triatoma infestans. Next base: position 43,279 of record JAAEAF010003967.1, read on the forward strand.
CCCCTAGAAGGTGTGATGATTAGGAAATAAGACATAGTCAAAAATGACTCCAATTGGTTGAGTAATAGAAGTGTGAGAAGTAATGAATCTTCTTTGAATGATATCAAAAAACATTTTCAAATGCACTTGGAAAAGGTGCTCTAGGTTCAGTCTCATACCGGCACCAGTAGAGGAGTTCAAGATCGCGGTGTATGTATCCACCCGCCAAAAAAATATTCTGATTTTTCTTAAATATGGATTCCATATGTAGCATGTTCCTTGAATTAACATACTCCGTTTAATAAAAAAGAAGAATTAATTAAAATGTTTTTTTGTTTTGAAAAGTTTGTTTTACTCGTTACTGCTACACGCCCCCAATCATCAATTAAAACATTATTTTCTCTTCTGGCAGATCATCACAAACAGATATAAAGTAGCTTACCGCTTGAATGTTGAATCGTAAAACTTGTTTCATAAAAGTTGGCAATTCTGTCATCAAAGTTTCATAACCATAATTCTGTCCAATGTGTGCAACCATGATTGCCCAGAATGGCAGCGACTTCAATATGGACATCCATGGAACTGGTGCTGACTAAAGAAAACAAAATACTTGTTAGACAAAAAAAAATACTGCTTTTAGTCATTAATAAATGTTATTGCCTTTATTTAGAGAAATAGCTGTAATAGCCGCTAACAAATAAATTATAGTAATACTTACTGTGACTCCGCCTGCTCCCCACACCGTACTGATGATATACTTCCGTTCATCTTCATTAATTGATGGATGTGAATCTGGATCTTCATAGACAATTAGCCAGAAAGCGACCACCCAAATAGCTGTTAATATGCTGAAGAAATAGAAAATTGAAGGCCATCCACCAAAAGCTTCATAATTCGACAAGATACCACTCAATGGCATTGATATAACTGTACCAAACTGAGCACCTGGAAATGGGAAAATGTAAAATAAAAATTAGAATGCCTGCAAAAGTTGAAGTTATAGTGTCATCATCCTTGTTAGATTAGGATTCATCATGGTTTTACAAAAAAAAGATCACTAAGTATGCAGGGTTATCATTCGACCAAAATTTCTTCACCCTCACCAATTAAAGAACTGTATCCGGCTTTGTGCGAAAGAAAACAAAAATTAACAAGTAACCTTCCACATCTTACTTCCCTACGAATGAATAGTAATAAATATAAAACAGCAAAAAAGATAAACCACAAAACCCTGCAATGATCATGTTCTCGCTGAAAATTGACAGCTTGGAGTATATTTCGACGATTAACCTGGGCGGATTAATTTTTTTGTTGTACATTTTTAAAAATATTTTGCTTAACATTTCCAACAACTGATATGCTAATAAATGTGATGAACAAAATATTTACCAGCATACACAATGGCACCCATACGACTTCTTTCATTTGGTGGTATCCATTTAGCCAACATGGCATGCGAACATGGTACAACTGGCCCCTGTATGAACAAGAAAAACAGATCATCAAAGGGAAACTTCGTAAAGTAATTCATAACTTCTTGCCGTTTACAATGCTTTTGTACATACCTCACCCAATCCTTGAATAAATCTAACAACAATAAGGCTCCATTTCCCATAACTGGCAGACAATGGCACCAGAAAACCAAATATTGTATTCAATAACATTCCACCAGCTAGAAATCTTTTCGATCCATATTTCTTTGCCAGAATACCACATGGTATTTGTGTTACACAATAGCCATAGAAGAATGCACTCAATATGTAGCCTTGTTCAGTAGTACTCCAGATATAGCTTCCATCTTTAGCTGACTGTAATAAAATAGTACGTTTTAGAAAACTGTATAAAAAGATTTTTTGAACTATTTTCATGTGATAAGCGTTATCACAAACTTATTTTTTCTTGTTTCTCACCCGATTTCTGATGTTCGTCCACATAAACTTTAGAACTTGGAAATTAAATAGGCTAAATAAATTTTGAAAAATTAGATAAATATACAGAATCGGTCTGAATAAGGTATATGGAGCCTTTAAAAATTCTAACTTTTCACCACGGTTTAGTATATTTACTGCCTTTGGGATTTAACATTTTTATTAAGATTTGTTTTTATTTTTGAAAAGGAAATCAACTTTTTTTTACACTTTTTCTTACTGCTATAAGAGGAAATATGGCGATATGGTCAATTTTTCGAAATTCAGTTTTACCTGAGATGCATGTTTTGAAGTTCCTTGAGTATAAAAAAATGTTTTTGGTAAATGGTTTGTATGCGTGTTTGTATTAGAGAGAGAGAGAGAGAGAGAGAGAGAGAGAGATAAAAAAATGGATGCTCAAATACCGTGAAATTCCGTTTAAGTACCACCAACGAATCTGACACGAAGATTTTGTTCAAAAAAGGGAAGTAAGTGCGACTTTAATGAACAGTTTTTTTTTTTCAGTTTTTGGGGATTTCTCTAAGCGGCTTCAATGATTATTTTTCATTTCCTATACTACCTACAAACACACAAATAGATACCTAAAACTTTTATATGAAATCTTTTCAGGGAAAATTGATTTTTTTCAGGGGTTCTGGGGAAGCATTAACGTTAAACATTCCTCCACAGTGTCATTTCAGCATAAATAATTGCTTTACGGTTTGTAAATTAATTGCAGTAAGAAAACGTCCTGTGATGTGCCAATAAAAATTTGGTTGTAAAAGCAATAGGTTCCTCTACATTTAAATAGTGAATTAAGCTTTTTGGCTGGGCAATAAGGTAAAAGTGTCCAGAGAAAAAAAGACGTAAAATTAAATAAACTGTAATACTTTTCAAGATCTGACGTTTGAAGTTGGTCTCGAAACCTCCTTATAAAAAGCACAAACATTATTTGGAATATGCCCTAGCGAGGGAGGGTTCGCAGGATACCTTTATAGGCTCCGAACCCTTCTGCGGCTTGTCCAGGAGCCTTATTCAAACTTCTATCAAAGTTTGGATAGAAGAACAGCGTCTGCTTTGATGGGAGAGAACACCAGGACAGAAGCAGGCAAAGCTCTTTATCAAGAGACATTTGCCTAAATTTACTGAGCCATACCCGAAAGGATTTAAGGCTAATTGTGGGTCTACTAACAGGGTATTGTAGGCTGAACTACAAATTGCAGATAGTGCGGTATGCCGATTTTGCAAGGCAGAGGAAGAAACCCCAGCGCTGTGAGTGCGCCGGCCTGGCGAGGACAAGGTTTCTTCAATTGGGGACAGGCAATCCCGAAGCTATGAGCTTCATGATGGAGCCGCTCTCGCTTTGCTAGGACTGATTAGGAGGGCAAAGCTGGGGATTGTGCTATAATTTAAGGGGATCCACAATAGACCTGGTCTTGTAGGTCGCAGTGGAATGAGGCATTTGGAATATATCCTTGGGTATTTTCTCCAAATGCCTTTCAAGCCATACATTTAGTTGGTTATTACGCATGAATGAAGAGAAAAAATATAAAGGTTTTCTTATATCGGCCAGTTTCATATGTTTTCTCCTATTGCGGAATGTCGTAATGTGATATCTTAATGTAATGTGATGTCGTAATGTAACAGTTTACACATTATTTTAGGGAAATATGTTTATATAATGGGGCGTGCAATGGGACAGCTTATTATTGGTATGGAAGATGTTTTTTGCATTCTCTTTTTAGTTATATTTTACCACCCATTAATAAAAGATAACACTATCAATGAAATTTTACACAATGCCAGAACGTTGGCTCTACCATTTCATCAGAGGGCAACAAAACTTACTACTAGATAAGAGAGAATCAATATAGATAAACTAAAAGAAAAAACAAACATTGAATTCTTAAAGAAAAGAAATCTAATTGAGGGCATTATCTGACTAAAAGAAACTTTATTATATTTGTAAAAATATTATATTTGCAATTCTTTGATTCATGGATCTTATCTCATCTTATAAATACCCCCCCCCCAAAGCTCACGATTTAAACGCTTATTGAGACATAATTAATAATTTACGTCGAATTTTGAAATTTATCATTAATTTTAAAAATTACTCTTAGAATTTAGTGAGGGAAAAAATTAAATAAATAAAATAATAAAAATCTTATCTAATTAATTCAATAAACATGGAGAGTAATGTAAATACAGTAAATAGCCAAGCAAACAATTAATATTTACTTAATGTTTACATTGTTTCCCAACATATGCGCACAGAGCATTGGAATCGTGATCTTTTTCATCAAAGTTTCAATGATAAGATACTCTCTTCTTTTATTTAATGACACTTTTTACTAATATTAAAGTAATGAAAAAAAAATCGATATTAATCAATATTCGATATTCAAAAAACGGACATAAAAGCGAAAGTTTTACAATAAAAAATCTCTTAAAGAAAAAAGTAGACACCTTGATTCCTCTTTGTAACGTACTCGATATATATTTTTGTTAATTTAATATATATGTTTAATACATATCTTTTATTGTTATCTGAAATCTTTCGTAAAGCTAAAATTTCTAGTAAGATATTCGGGGAAGAAATTCTGTAACCGTTTAGGAAACTGTTGGCTTATGTGGAGGAAAACAAATCAACTAATTTTCCCTAACCACTAAATTAAATCTATTATTCCTGCACTTATGAATGTAAGCAATAAATTACTGAAGTATTATTAGCTGTAACTCTGGACAACAGTAGAAATAGCAGAATTTTACTGTTAGGATGACAGTCTATAGTAGCTTGATGGCAGTTTATAGTTGTTTTGCAACTGAATATTTACTTTACGATATTTTTATAAGGTAATTAATTATATTATTATTACAATTATTTTATAAAGTCAATAAAGAATGTTTAAGTATTTCTTCTCTAATGAAAAAAGTTTTCGAAAGATATAAAATTATTATTAACAAACATTACAATTTTGCCAAATAATTTTTAAAATCTGTAATAATTAATTTTTTAAAAAATCTGGTATGAAACACGCACTTGAGTTTCTCTTACTGTAATTTAAGAAGTTTAGTTGCCTTCAATTAATGAGAGATTCTAAACTTTATAAAACGACTTTCTTAAGGAAAGCATACTTCACCCCTTTTCTCGAAGTCCCCCTTAAATTAATTTTCTAGCAAATGTTTCAAACAAAAGTGCTGTATCCTGTATCGTATTGTTTGTTATACATGTTCAATGAAACTCGTCTGGTATTTTTATGAAGAAAATCGTACAAAACTGAAAAAACTGTTCAGGAAACTTTAGTAATATTTAAACACATTATTGGTTATTATTTGTGCATTTTTATTCTTCTATTTTGTGGTACTGCACATAGTACTGAGAAAGTAGAGATAACAGACACTAACTATTGTACAACTCTAATAATACAGTCCAATGAAATGGGGTAAGAGAAAGTTGTGTGAGTGGACACACAGAATTTTTTTTTCTTTGAAACGTGCGAAAAAACTTTCCTAAATTAAGCACTTAATAGAGGTTTACTCATAAGCAAAATGGGTATACCGGCTCTTATATTCCCACCAAATAGAGTATACATATACTCGCAAAGTGTTGATCATTGGATGTAGTACTACTCGTTTTTCTTTAAAATCATATCACTCAATATTATACTATTTGCAAAAAGTGATACTTACTGTAACAGTTTCATTTGTCGGCTGTACAGGACCATTTTGACATTCATCAGTGACCACATCCGGATTTTTAGGCAGTGCTGTTTGATTAACCATAGCCACTATAGCAACAGACATGTTGGTCCTCATTGTGTATGCGTTCGCCATGCCCAAAAATAGCATTATGGTCACTACATGCCTCGTCCCAAACCATCCTGAAACATATACGAACAAATTGTAAAACTATCCTACCAAAGATATTATTTCATAATAAAATCTCGTTTCCATTAAAATTCGTTTCAATAAACCTTTAATGAAACTGAATTGAAGAAATTAGTATGATTATGTATTAAGGACAGGGCTGCGCATTCAAACCCTGCTGATATTGAAATTTTAATTTCTGAACACTGTTTACCGGCCATTGCCAATTTATTTAGTGAAACCATTGCTAATGATTGTATAAAACCATTTACAATCAGTTAGTTATATAAGTTCAAGAATGCAAAAGCATGTTTGCAGGGATCTTTAATATCCAGGTTTAATTTATTCTTGCAGGATTAAAATTCTTGTTTTGTAAAAAAATTGAAATTTTTAACTTTATTGAATAATAATTTCAACCTAATTAAAAAATAAAAAAATGCTTTCAATGTCGGACATTTTCCCCGTGCAAAACAGCTGTTTACGATTGTGTCTGCCTTAACCTGCTTAATAAGCTGAGAAAAAACTATATTATTGGGCCTAATATAAACTTCCTTTTTTTTTTTTTTGCCGGCTAGTACTTATTTTAAAGTATGGAAAATATTGCAACCCAAATTCTTCGAGTAATTTAATATAGAATAATGATGAAACAGGGACCTTTTAAATGCTCCTATGTGTATTATTTATTTATGAAGGAACAGTTACACTGACTGAGGAATTATTCTTCGAATAGATAAGATATCTAGCTAAAAATTGGTTATCTAATATTTATCAGATAATTCAAATCAAATCCCATCTTTTAACGTACTTTATAGTACAACTGCCTAAATTATGTTTATTTTGATTATCAATTTAGTATAAAATAGGTATATGTAGGTATATCAATATCAAAATAGGTATAAAAATTTCTGTTTATCTGTTATATACTACCTAAGTAACATTAAATGCAACCAAAGTTGTATAAATCACCAAATTAAGGTAAATTTACAAATCACTAAAAAATTCTTGAATCGTAAGACTGAGACCTTGTTCCATGATATCATATATATAAACAGACTTTACACCCAAATTGCAATAGGCTTCTCTAGGTAAGTGGTAGTGCTGGATGAGATTTTTAATCAACATTGCCTGGTTTAAAATTAACAATGATTGAAATGATAGTTTAAGAGCTAATCCATCAACTACAGCAATTTAATGTGAGTCTACTTCATTGGGGCGTCAAAGTCCCAAAATGGTTTCTGGTTATCCGGAGCATACGCAATGATAGGTGTGCGTTCTAACAATTAAAAATCAAATGTTCCAACTAAGCTGCAAACAGTTTGGAACTCAGTTCGAGAACCAAGGCATGTACCAGCTGTTGGGACACATGATTGCTAAAGTCGCATTCATTTGGTTGACTGAAAGAAAGTTAAATAAAAATGAATTTTGTGTTAAAAAAAATAATAAAAGAGCGTTCCAATAAGAATCCAATTAAAATGAATAACAAATCAATCATAGTTTGTGCATCCGTACAATGGTAATCACTAATCAATTGACTGCTAATCAGAAACTGCAATTTGGAACGTATGTAATATCATATCAAATCATGGACCCTCTCTTAAGCCCGAAGATATGGATTTCCTAGACTTTTCCAAAAAAATGGAATATCACATAACCTACTTTGTTTCCAAATTTATTATGTATTTTTTTTTTTTAATAAAAATACACATTTTTTTAACGAATCACAGTAAAGATTGCAGTGTTTGGATGGGCAAATTTAAAAAACAAGGATCGACACAGTTGAACAGGTTCACATTTTGTAAATCACGCCCTAAACAAACAGAATTGAGGATCATCCAGCGTTTTTGATTAATATCAATAAATAAGAGTTTAGATCACTATTCAAAAATGACATATTTTCATTTGAAATATTTTTTTTACAAAAATGCAATCTTAATTTATAAAATTGTGGCTTTATCCCTAATTTATATTAAAGACAAACAAAATTATGTAAATTTGAATGTGAACGTGATCTATAATAGATATTTGGAATTTAGATTAAGCGAAAGAAGTTGTATTTATCTATGTGAGTGTCTGCATTAGAATGTTTTAGAATCAATCTAAAGACAGAATCCTGGAGTTCAATCAATTGGTAAACTCAGAAAGAAAACCTGTGAAATGTTATCTATTAAAGTGATAGCGGTGAAGGTCTTATTTAGCTTTTAGCTCGCAAAGACCATGTACCATTCTTATCCCACTCAAAGAATAAATTTAACAAGCACAAACCTAGCCCAATCTGAACGGCAAGTAATGGAGGTAAGCCTTGCCAACTGCTTCGAGCTTGCTGGGGGTTCTGGCAGATTTGCATAACTCGTAATTATGGAAAAATTGAATTTATATAACTCTCCTTCCCTGAAAAATCACCTGAATTGTTATCAAAAATCCACTAGGTGCTTTATTTAAAATTGATGAGCAATGCCACATTTCGTTGTATAATGTTAATAGGTATTATGCATTCTGACTAAATATATTATCATAAATACAAAATAACTATAATATACATTCATGAATGTTTATTATGTTTATTTCGATTATCAATTTAGGTATAAAAATTTCTTTTTATCTGTTATAATTATTATAAACCGGGATATTTTATTATCAAAAGAAATAAAAAGTAAAAGTTCGATAATATATATTAATATTTATCTAATCTCATTATGCAGTTTTTGTGGACTGTAAAGGATAAATAAATAAAAACTGAGAAGTGGATTGTACCATTATAAATTATTAATTTATGAAACTATTTACAAAAACATATGTAATTTATAAGATATTATTTGTTAATAAAGAATTTTTCAGACATAATTAATTGTTGACTTTGTCAATAATTTAAAGATATAATAACACTTTATTAAAGAGTACTTGTATATCATGTGAATTGTTTAAATATTAACTTTTATTTAAATGATTATATTACATTTTATGCTGTCATTGCAAAAAAAAAAAGAGGAATTGCATAAGTTTGAAGGTTTCACGAATGCTATTATTGCAGATTACATTTTGGGTTTGATAAATACTGGATATCTTGGCTTTTGAGCGAAATAAAACATTTCATTCTAATAACAGGTGATTTATGTATTTAAACAGAATAGAATTTTAAAGGCTGTAAGTGATAAACACTTCGAAAATACATTTTCAGCGGCTCCTTTCCCCCCTCCCATGTGGAAGTGGTCGAGAAGCCAGTTAGTGGGCTGGTTGAGGCAGGATTTCTAAGTCCGTATAATTTTTGAAGTTATTCGTGAAACAAGGGATCAAGCTATGTCCTGGAGAACATTAGTCCCTAGCCAATTAACCAACTCTCGAAAGGAGTTTGTGTAATTTTTGGAGCACCTGTCATTTTCCAGGCCTAAGGAACTAGTGTGTTGGTTCTCCAGTATTTTCAAGAAATTATAATAGATTATTTCCTTGCAGACCAACTAACATTAGGTTATATGATCTTTTTGGCTGCCGTGGCCATTCTCATGAAGTTTTCGAATTGTGGTCGCGTTAGTGGTTTGCTGTAAACCGATGTTTCCTCCGTATTGCAATGCCCTTCTTTAAATTAGTGTTGACTTCAATGCTAAAGCAACACTTGTAAGAAAGAGGGAGGGTAGAACTTAGGTGGAACCTCCTACAAAGATGGCGGAGTAAAGATGCCCCGCTCCTGTTTTATTCTCCTCATTTCTTGTCAGTGATGCTTTGGCACTCAAGAAGCTCATTACAATATGAAGCTCATAAACCACTGAAGCAATCTCAATCCGAAAACCTAAGTGTTTTTAGGTTTAGGCTAACAAAAGCCTCAAACTGTTTTCTGATTATCCGGAACTTGCACAATAATAAATATGCGCTCCAAAAAGGTTCAAATCAATTTCCAACTAAAAATCAGAGTTTAAACTAAACCTCCAACCAGTTTGAAACTGGTTTATGATAGATCAGAGGAGGCCGAGGACCAAGATTCTACTACCTGTACAGCTGATTGGCGGCAAAAAGAATAAAGACATAAATTTAATTAACAAAAAAAGAAAAAGAAAAAAAAGAAATAGCGACCGACCAAAGTCAATTCACATTGATCTCAAACCATTCACAGACCCGTATATACAGTTTACTACAATCGGCAATCTAGCTGGAACAAACCTATTGACAAACAATGACACTATTTTGGTTCTTCAACTCAATCTATTGTGAGGAAAGCCTTTCACTGTCTTTTAGATTCTATTTCTCTGCAATTAAAAGAGATTGACCGTTTTACTTGAATGAAAAGCAGAGATGACAGCGATTCAACTCTTATAGCACCCATTTGTATCTTATTGGTATTTCCGATTTGGTGGAAAAATGTTGCACAACCAAAAATGATTCACCGTAGATATTTTGCGAAGTCTGACGTGTTTGATGAGGGTTTGTTTAAGTAAAGTTCGAAACTGGATGTCTCACAACGAAAGCGTAAAGAATGGCTTTCTCAACATCTTGATTCTCGTCTCTGTTACGAAATTTCTTTTTCCGCATGGGTAGGCTCAATATCGATAGGTTCCTTGCAAATGCTTGTTAATATTGCGAGAGTTTTGTATTTCTCTGAGGCTTTAACATTCCAATCGAAATTCATGCAGTAAACCTGTGCTTTTACTCCACTTTTAATTGCACTATAAACTAATGAAATAGAACGAAATTAACCTTTTTTTACCAAACAATGAGTATCATTTAAAATAAAAAGTATACTTTTTTCTGAAACAATCGAAACTATTTTGCATCGATGATGATTTTTTTTATCTAATAACTAAAAGTTTCGAGAATAATTTTCGGTATATTTTCAATAACAATTAAAAACAGATAAAAGGTCAGAAACATAGATTTTAATTTCTCTTAAACTGCATTGCGGTCGTATCAAATTTTCGATGTTGAATTTTCACTTGATATTCTAGTTTTAGTGGTCCTCCGAGTATGAAGGAACTATTTTTAGCGTATGGTCTGTGCGAGAACAAAATATCCCAAAAACGAAAAGTTGCAGAAAGCACAAACTTTGTATTACAAGTAATTACCATTAATTCATCTGACTCGAAAGTTTCGGTCAAAATCCATCAACCGGAAGTGTAGATTTTCTCGAAAAAGTCTCCAACGATTTTCTTGAAAACTTGAACACTATCTACACACATAAATGCATATCATTTATATTTGAAACATTTCTCCAGAAAATTGTTATTTATTGGACAAGAGAGAAAAGTCCACTTTTCTACACTCGAGTTTCAGATATGTCCACACGAGCGCTAGAGTGTGTGGCAACTGAACGAGAGTTGTAAAGAACTTTTCTCTATAGCTAAATATTAATTTTTTTTTCTTGCAATAGTATTAAATTGTTTTTATAAAAAAAAAAATGTGAACAAGTGTAAATAGTGAGAATGTATTCAAATCAAATAATCCCTCTCCCTATAACCTGTTCCATTTGGAATAACCTCAAATCCATTGTATCTGGAATTTGTGTTCATCTTGTTTTCACGCATTGCCGTTAGATGTCGGGCTTATCAAAGTTGAATAATATTACTTTTACACACTAATAAGAAAAATTAGTCTCTAACTGACTAGTGAGTGAAAAAAAATCAAGAGGGGTTAAATCTGGCGATCTGGAAGGCCAGCTTACAGGTCCCTGTCTCCCGACATAGCGGTTACTGAACATCTCATTCACTTCTCTCCTCGCCACTAAGGCAAAATACGCGGGATAACCATCTTGTTGGAACCACATTCTTGTTTTGTCATTCAATAGCACATCCTCCCACAACTGCAGTAATTCTCAGCGAATAAAGTTGGCATTTTCTTGCTCATTTAAAGTACCTGGCAGCAAAGTATGGACCAATAATTTTGTCTTCAACCATACCGCATCAAACATTAACAGACATATGTTCAGTAACTGGTAAGCTGGCCTTCCAGATTTAATTAACCCCGCTTGTTTTTTTTTCTATGGGGATATCTCAAAGAAAAAATGTATGCCATGGAACCTACAACTCCAGAAGCAGTTAGAGAAGGCTTAATCCAAACCTGCTTAGCAATTTCGGCAGACATGATACGATTAGCATCTTCATATATTGGGCAGCAACTTGTGCCGTTTAAGCCGAGGAAGTTATTTTAAATAAATAGAAAATATTTTTTTTATCGATTTTCGTAAATAAACTGAAACATTGTTTTGTTTTAATGATGTTTTACCTGATATTTAGGTCTCTTATGGTTTTAAAATAGGTTTTAAGTTTTATCAGCATTTGAACACTCTTATTTATTAGAAATTAATAAGAAAATCTGCTTTTAATTTGAATCTATGAAACAGAGAACTAGGAAAAAACGACGAAAATTTAATATTTATGATTGAATATATCTCGGCAAAAGTTTGAAATACTGAAGTGAAATTAACGGTATTTTTCTTTATTTTCGAAATAGTTTTCAATACAGTAGCATTATATATATATGAAACGCCTACCACCTATTTTATGGTAAACCCAATTAAAGATTTGTAAATTAGAGCATGGAAAATTTTATAATTAATTGTATTAATTGAAGTTATAGAATGTCGTACGAGTGTTTCAGATCAAATTGTGCTTATTCCCTTGGCCTTACACACTTCTCTCGCATACTTCAGTTTTAGCAGTGCCTTGTTTAATCCGCCTTCTGTAATGTGACTTTGCCTAGTCATACGAGTTATTGTTGGTAATTCGATCTGATTCGTTCATTGTCCTTTGGGATTCCAAAAACGTAAAAGAAAGAGGAGATTATCAACTAAATTTGCTCTATGCAAGTCTATGTTGTCACACTGTTTGACAAAAAACATCCTGATGATGGGCGAACGCCCGAAACCGGTCAATGACCACATAAACAAACAGGCTATCACGAAAAATATCTCTGATACTTTGACGTAAAAAAGGATCATTCTAGTGGCAGATTGCTATAAGTCATAAAAAGAAAAAGATTTCAGATAATTAATGTAAGTTGCACCATCTTAGTCAAAAACATGAGTTAAAGACGTTTCACTGTTCGAATCCTCGACTCGTTGGAATAAATCATTACTAAGTCCCATTTTTGATTCATCATCAGATTCCAAAGTCCTTGAAAATTGATAAAAACAATCAACTATCAAAAACAAAAACAGTTCTATTTACATAAAATTATTATTTTTTTATTTATTTAAATTAAGAAATATGTGGCAAAAAACGGAAGCCAGAACTCGTCAGAAGCTAAAATCTAAGACTAGTTAAAATAAGAAACTAGTTAACCTTGTGATGATAATGTTCACATGTTTATTTACACAACGATATTTTAATTTTGTGTACATATTATTTGGTTTGTCTATGTGATCCATATCTGTCTTCATCATCGGAATTGTTTTTACCTTTATTGTAGGTTTTGTATATCCGCTTATATTGTCAAGACAATCTTAAAAAAGCATCTCAATTCCCCTGATACTAGACCCCAGACAAGGAATACTGTTTTGAAAAATAGTTATCATTCCTTTGTCGATTACGTAACACTATGTTTTGTATTTTAAAAACCGGTTATTAAATTGAAGTCGTTGGATCTTATTTGTTTTACATATATCTCAATCTTACAATGATAGAAATTATTGAGAAACATTTCCAGAAATTTACAGTAGCTATCACAGTATCACCAATAAAAAATAGTAATTACTAATAAGAATTAAATGATCAAAACATACTGAGCACTGCTAGTAACTAGAACAAGTTGGAGGTTATACTAAACATTGAAGGTTATACCAATCCACGTGTTTTTTTTTGAACAGCTGTTTTTTTACTTTCTCTTACTCCTAACCAACATTCATTTTTTACAGAAAAAAATATGTTTTTAGCAAACGGTCTATGTATGTGAACAAAATATTTCAAAAATGAAAAAACATAGGAAACTTCCACAAATTTGGTACTTCATTTAGTTACTACTATCGTATCTATCACGAAGATTTCGGTCAAAGTTTTATCTACCGGAAGTTCGACTTTACTGTTTACTTTTTTAAACTTCGTACGCTATCTACACTCTAAAATACCTATCAATTTTTATTTGCAATATTTTTCCTAGAAAAATGATTTCAGCTATTTTGAAGGACATTGAGTTTTCCTTTGAAATACCACTTCAGTACAAATATATGGTTCTACCGCCTCCATAATATTAATGTACATTAAAAGCATTGCAAGAATTCCCAATTTGAACAAAATCGGTTAACCAGAAATGGAACTTCACAGAATAGATTATAAAGTTTTTTTGGGGGAATTTTCTCGAAAATGATATTCTGTTTACTTTCTCTAACTGCTGTTGCGATCGTGTCATATTTTTGAAATTGAGTTTTCACCGGAAATACACGTTTTGAGGTTCCCTGAGTTCAAAAAAAGTTTTCTGTATGGATGTGTGTGAAAAGAATATCTCAAAAATGAAAAGTTACAGAAAGATCAAACTTGATATTCTGTTTAGATACTACCACGAAGATTTCGGGCAAAATCCATCAACCGGAAGTGCCACTTTACTGATTTTTTCTTCAGTTTTTGTATTTTTCTCGAAAACGGATCCAGCGATATTCTTTAAACTAGGTATATCAAATACACATACAATGAGCTACACCTTTTGTGTATCCGGGAAAATTCATTTAAGGGCACTTTTGGAGGAAGGGTAGAGTTGCGGTTTCCACTAAACTGCTATTTCAGTTATTACACAATTCTATCATCTAAATTATATTCATTAGAATTAAATATGTTGCCAAAATTCCCCGTTTGAACAAAATCGGTGAGCGGAAGTGTGATTACTGAATAGGTTTTTCTCCATAAAAATGCCGACGGTTTTAAACAAAAACACTAATAAGAATTCTAAGAAAATTTGTTATTTCGCAGTAAGAGAAAGTCTTGTGAGTGTTTCACAGCAGATTTTTGTTTGTTTGGAAAAACGACGTTAATATCACGAAACTAGACAACAATAAATTCTTCTACCAAAACTAACAGTTAGCAGTTCTTATTGCTATGAGAGGAAGCATTGGGTTCATGTTGGAATCGTAATTTTAATTGGAAATAAAAGAAAATCATTGCAAGTTGGAAAGTGAAAAGAACAATTCTACTTTATTGGATTATTAAATTAAATGTTAATGACTTTTTTATTTAAATTATCTGTTAATAGACACATCTCAATTTTTTACCAATTCTCGAATTATACAATGATAAGATGACCTTATTATCACTTTGAGTATCGAGTTCGACAAAACTGTAAACAGTATATTATTTAAAATTACCAGGTTCAATAATTCAGTTAAATCACTTATTGGAACTTAAGTAAATTTTTGAACCAACTGTTGCACAAAATTTGAACAACAAACTTAGTTTACATTTATTTGCAAAAAATAGCTGATTGGATTTTATTGGAAATCGAACATTATTTTTTAAAGGCTCCGCCGGAAGTGCGACTTTACTGGAATAGTTTTTGTCGCAACTTTAAACCGGTTATTAAATCAAAGTTCGTTAATTTCCAGTTTTTACATTACTATCAATTTACATAAGAGTGTAACAAAAGTCTTCGAGTTTTTCATCTTACAATCAAAAATGGTTTGTTTACTCACCTACTTAGCTTACTCCTCAAAATACAGGTCATTATTTTCATATAATTTGATGTCCTTGGAGCTATCTTTGGTGGCAAAATACTCCAATTATCCCGTTTTCACATCCTCCGTATTTTAATATGTTACCACGTAAAAATTGGGCATGAAGTGGAAGAGATGGTAATTAGAGGATTGCCAAATCTAGGAATGTAAGCTGGGGAGGAGTGCAAAATTCAAATCTTCGATTACTGAGAACGTTGACGTGACTTGTGCGATCTATGAAGAAGTAC
Source organism: Triatoma infestans (assembly GCA_011037195.1). Lineage (NCBI taxonomy): Eukaryota > Metazoa > Arthropoda > Insecta > Hemiptera > Reduviidae > Triatoma > Triatoma infestans. The sequence continues at coordinate 58,899 of JAAEAF010003967.1, forward strand.
ACTTATTCAATTAACTCAACAGGGATATTTTACAGCCGAAACGGAGTGTAAACGTTCTAGCTAAGTAGATTAGAGCTCGGATATAATTGCACGACCGTCAAGACACTTGCTCAAAATGAAACGCCCTCGTAGACACATCATAAACCCAGTATCACTTTTTTCTCAAATCTTTCTCTTCGGGGGGGGGGGGTCGGTAAAAAAGATTGGCCTGATCTAATACATTGTTTTGCTTGTTCATTGTCGAAATAAACCCACTTTTCATCGTAAGAAATAATTCGTTTGATGAAACGAAAATCACTCGTATTTTAATTATAGACTTCAACTTGGCGTGCGGTTTGTTGGGGCGTAAATTGATGTGGATGTTTCGACAGCTTCTGGGAACTATGGAGGCTGTTCACAGGTGGCGGTCGGTAGAGTGGGGCACGCCTAATTCACTTGAAAGTTTTCTGGTGCTGGGGTGATCCATCTTTACAGCTGTCCCAGAAGTGCTGAATCTAAGAAAAGATGACGTCCTGGATGAAGCTTACTTTCCAGGCTCATATCAAATTTTTTGAAACAGATCTGTGCAGGCCGTGATTTGAACAAAGTCTTTCCTCTCATGGCAGTATCCTATTTTAAAGTAGTGTCACGAAACGCTCGAATTTTTATTTTCAACTAGGTCATTTCTCAAATCGCTCACAAACTACGTAGATATTTCGACAAGCTGATACAAACATAAACTGAAAGTAAAAGGTATACCTAATAAGAAATTTTTGGTAAATAGTGTATAGTAAATAATTAACGTAAATTAACATATAGGATCAAAGCAATTGTTAGGATTAAAGTACTGTTGAGGATTAAGAGAAAAAGAAACGCACTGACTTTTGTATCACCCCTGTAATTACAAATAGTAAGAGTCGAATGATCAAAACATATTGAGTACTAGTAACTAGAATAAGTTGGAGGTTATACTAAGCATTGAAGGTTATACCAATCCACATGTAATTTGAACAGCTGTTTTTACAATTTCTTTCACTTTGTAAGACATCATGCTAAATTTTCGAAATAGTTGATTTTCCCTGTAAGTACATGTTTAGAAGTTCCCAGAGTGAGATGTGTTAAGTCAGAGTAAGATTCTTTTTTTAGCGTGTGTTGTCTCCTATAATTTGCACATATATACAGACTATTAGCTAAAAACATTGTTTTCGTACTGAGTGAGAGGACCTCAAAAGAGATCCTTCCGGTAATTACTGAATTTGGAGAATTTGACACAATCGCAATCCTTACTAAGTAGGATTAAGAGAAAGTATAAACTGCACCATCCATCAAATCATCAAAACATGATCCGTGCTTTTACGCCTCTATTCTGTTTGTCTCACACATAAAACATTCCAATATAATGAACTAATTGCATGAATATTTAACAAATAGTGATTTTTTTTTTACATGCTTTGAATTCTGATTAATGAATGATATTGAATATATATGTGGATGGGTCCACAATGCTGAATAGCATCTGGAGTTTTTATCCATCGTAGCAAGCATTATTATGTGGCTCCTAATCGGTTTTGACTTTGTCCTAATTATTTATTTTAATATAATCTCAAATTTACCATTTTCTACCAACCTTCGTACATACCAATTTACTTAACATAATTTACTTATATTAACCTTGCATGCAAAGTTATTTATCATTTTTTTTTTTACAAGCTTTTAACTTTATACATTGCTTTTATTTTTAAAAAAAAACTTAATCTATTGTTATTTTCATAATGTGCTTTTAAAATTTCCTATTCCCTTCCGCCCTATTAAAAATACCTTGACATAAACTGAGCATACTTAACACCAGCACAATTTCAAATTTAATTGTAAAGTATTCTTCAAAACACACTAATTATTATATACGTCATTTTTTAATGTTTAATCATAATTTATAATCACTTCATTTTTATTATTAAACACACACCTATAACCTTATAACCTCCTGCATAGAATCAACCAGTGGGGTGTGTGTGTGTGACAGAAATATAAAGCTGAATTCAATTCTCTACAACATGAACTTGATAACCTTACTCTCGACGATGGATGAGAAATCGAAACCCGACAGGAACATGAAAAATAATGCATGCTAATGACGGATAAAATCCCAAATGAATTGTATAAATGTTTTAATAATAATAATAATAATAAAATAGTAACAGCAACAATTAATAATAATATTAATAATAATAAAAATATTAGTACTTGCTGGTTTGGCCGGCCTATCCTCTGGTTCTAAACCTGGTTGATCCCAAACGAGCACATGTTTCCCACCGCCATTCAGCTGAGGCATGACTTAATTAGAATATTTTGATATTGTATTTTATCGCTTTATCTCCTTCGCGCCAGATCCCACCCTTACGTCTCTCCTCTCACACTCTCTCTAACAAACAACACACTCACACACAAACACGTACACACTTAAAACACGTTCAAATTTATATCAACTCAATTATTAATTTCAACCAATATAGAAAATAACAAAACACTTGTGTTTGTGCGCGCGCTATGCAGTTATAGTGGGAGAAAAGATCAGATTGACTCAATGACACTTAAAAAAAAAAAAAAAAATTCACCGGCCGTTACAAATACAAAATAAATTTTTTTTTTTTTAAAAATATCGATTTAAATTTAAATACACTGGCCAATATTTCGGCCTAATTACTATTATTATAATTAACAATCTGTAATGGTGATATAGTTAACACTAAAAACTGTTCCTTCCTTGACTGTTCCTTATATCAGTTACATCTGATACTCTCCACAATCCCTTCCTTTTCTCACATTTCCACTTTTTATTTATTTTTTTTATTTATTTAAACTAATAGTTCTCTGATCCTAAGAAAAAAAAAAAAAAAAAAAATCTACCGAAGTCTTACGTAAATTACCGAAGATAAGAAATTAGTAAGATTTAATTTTTTTTTCTCTCTCTCTCTCCCATGATTAGAACGGGAACATGGGTCATACAAAATTAGATCACATGTAAGGCCATTTAAATTTCACTTATTAATGAATTTTATGTTTAATGACGTCATATCAATTGAGTTAAATCATTAATGAAAAATCTTATCAATTTTTTTTTTTGGATATCAAATTGTAAAACTAATTTAAAAAAAGATTTCGTCAATACATCCCCCTCCCCAAAAAAAAACGTTTAATTGATAGTGGGCACTTTGATTCCATTTTTTCGAAAATAGTTTTTGATTTGAAACTATTTATTTTCCAAATTACTTATTTATGTGACAAGGAAGTAAAAGTGATATCTTTTACACAGACAAGATCAATTTTGTCCACATGAACGCACGCCACGAGGGTGGTAACGGAACGAGAGTGGTAAAAAGGCTTTTACATTCGCATTATATTTAAACAACAGCTGGAACAATTTTTTTTTTTTTTTTTAACTTCGTATACTATCTAATTAACATAAATACTTTTATTATTAAAACATTTTCCTGGGAAAATTAATTTTTTGGGGTTATCAATAGCGTTTAGCTTTTCCTCCAAAGTATCACGTCAGTACAGGAATGGTTCTACCAAATATATACTCTAGAAGGAGTGAAGAGAATTTCACATTTGTAGAAAACCAGTTAACCGAGAAAATGCGATTTTTCAGAATAGGTTCTTAGGCATTTTCTTTAAGTACACAGACATAAATGTATCGCTATATACTTCAACGACTGAAAGCGCTGTCACAAAAGTCCACTCAGGTACATTTGTAAACCCCTATCACACTTGTTTCTACGTCTAGCCCAACTATATGTTTCTAAACATTGCAGTTTTACTTTCTTTTACCCCTAGTAAGAGAAAGTTGTAATCGTGTCAAATTTTCGATATCGAGTTTTCTCCGGAAATAACCGTTTTGAGGTCCTCTGAGTCCGAAAAAAGTGGTTTTTAGCAAATGGTCTGTGTGTGTATAAGAGTATGTGAACAGCATAGTTCAAAAATGAAAAACCATAGAAAGTTGAAACTTGATATTCCGTTTAGATATCACCATGGGATCTGATAGTATGTTATCTGACAAAATTCATCAACCGGAAGTACCACTTTACTAGTTGTTTTTTTTTAAAGTTTTCGCAAACATTTTCTCAAAAATGGCTCCGAGTATTTTCTTTAAACATATTATATCAACTACACATACAAAGAGCTACATCTTTTATTTAAAACATTTCTCTGGGAAAATTCATTTAAGGGCACTTTTAGGGGAGGTGTGGGGTTACACCTTCCTCTAAAATGGTGTCATAGTTGATCATACAATTCTATCATCCAAACAAAATTAATTAGAAATAAATGGATGGCCAAAATTCCAAGTTTTAAAAAAGTTAGTAAGCAGGAAGTGCGCTTTTTTTGACCTGTTTTTTCAGTTTTCGACGAATTTCGTTATATTTGGTACACAAACTATAACATTTGTCAATTATAATTTTGAGAACAGGAGTAAGAAAGCTGTGTTTCACAACAGTTTTTTTTTTTTAATATTTACCAATTAAAGAAAAAGTAAAATAAATAAAAAATAAAAGTTTTCGGATATTTTAGAATGCCATTTTCCAAGATGGGTACAGCTAGACATAAGTTCAGAGTATTGATTTGTTTTCATCGAATATTCAGGGAATCGAATCGTCAGGGACGATTCTGTCATTTCTGCCCAGGTTATTAATTTTGCCGAGGCATTTCCATACGATTTTCGAAATGATAATATTATAAACTCAGTGCTTTAAATGGGTAGCTTGACTTTCTTTAATGGATAGGAAAAATTTCGATATCTCTTGATTCTGATAATTGCTATCGATATGGTTTCAGATTGCATAAATTTCCGCTATGAAGATTCAGGGTAGCTTGCCCACGGTGAGTGCCTAGGTTTTAGGCTCACACACTCCATCCCTGTATCAGTAATGGCATTTTCTTTAATGTTGTTGTAAATTATCTTTAATATCATTCAGAGAAGATTCATTACTCCTCGCACTTCTAATACTCAACCAATTGGAATAATTTTTGATGAAGTTGTATTTTCTAATCACATCCCTAGGAGGGAGTTCTTGAAATGGGAAATGGATTTGTGTTAATAAACAACTTTGTAAAGTGGGATGGTATCGTATGTTGTATCTATCGGAGGTTATTTAAAGTTATAAAATGTATTTCAATGTTTTGGCCTCCTTTTATCCATTGCCATTAGTTCAGCATTCTTGAACAAGTTTACTAAGCAATTTTTTTTTTTCATCATATTTTCTTTTATAATGCAATATATATATATTTTTTTTCTTGGATATATAAAGTGGATAAACACTTCATTTTCGTGGAAACTATTGAAATGTTACTTTTTTATCATTGTCTCACGTACATAGAAAATTGTTCACCATATAAATATGCCATATGAAGGAAAAAACTGACCCCTTTTTTTTTGTGGAAAATTCCCGTTCAAGGTTGTTAGTAAAATGAAGTATTGGCGCTCCCCCTAAAAAAAAAATCAATTTTCCCCGAAAAATGTTTCAAATAAAAGTGGTAGGGTATTTATGTGTTTAAGTATAGTATGGAAAGTTAGAGCCATTTCCGGAAAAATTGCGAAAAACTAAAACAAAACAAAATCTGGTGTGAAACACTCACACAACTTTCTCTTACTCCTGTTCTCAAAATTATAATTGACAAATGTTACAGTTTGTGTACCAAATATAACGAAATTCGTCGAAAACTGAAAAAGCTGTTCAGTATAAGCGCACTTCCGGCTTACAATTTTCTTAAAACTTGGATTTGGGCCATCTATTTATTTCTAATTAATTTTGTTTGGATGATAGAATTGTATAATCAACTATGAAACCACTTTAGGGGAAGCTGCAACCCCACCACTCCCCTAAACTGCCCTTACATGAATTTTTCCAGAGAAATGTCTTAAATAAAAGATGTAGATCTTTGCATTTTTATTTTGTATACGAAGTTTCAAGAAAATCGTCGGAGCCATTTTTGAGAAAATCGCGAAAAAATGAAAGAATCATTTAGTAAAGTGTCAAAACAAACGCACTTCCGGTTATCTGATTTTTTTCAAACTCGGAATTTCAACAACATATTTAATTCTAATTAACATTATTTAGATGACAGAATTGTCTAATAAACTGAAATAGCACTTAAGATGAAAACTAACCCCACCCCTCCCCCAGAAGTGCCCTTAAATGAATTTTCCTGGAGAAATGTTTCAAATAAAAGTTGTAGCTCTTTGTATGTGTAGTTGATATAGCAAGTTTAAGAAAATCTCGGAGCCATTTTTGAGAAAATTGCCAAAACGTAAAAAAAACAACTAGTAAAGTGGTACTTCCGGTTGAGGAATATTGACACATAACGCACCGTCAGATCCCATGGTGATACCTAAACGTAATATCAAGTTTGAACTTTCTACGATTTTTCGTTTTTTGAGCTATGCTGTTCACATACATACACACACACACACACACACACACAGACACACAATTTTTCTTAAAACGAAAAATTTTAATACCACTTTTTTGGACTCAGGGGACCTCAAAACGGATATTTCCGGTGAAAACTCAATATCGAAAATTTGACACGATTACAATACTTTCTCTTTTACCAGGAGTAAGAGAAAGTAAAAAAACACAGTAAAGTACTGATTTTGCCCGAAACCTTCGTGCCTGCCGCCGCGGTGCGGTACTGCCTAAATAGAATACCAAGTTTGAGCTTTCTGCGCCTTTTTGTTTTTAAAATATTCTATTTACAGATACACATATGCAGACCATTCACTATAAACATTTTTTTCATATTCAGGGGCCCCAAAACATGTCATTTCAGTTTCGAAATGTACTTTCAACTTACGTAAGAGAAAGTAAACATCGTAGAAATTCTATTAAAACATAGAAAGCAATTATTGTAATAAAAAATTATTGTTCAAACATTATGAAATACTTTTTCAAAAGAAATTTAATTTATTATAAAAAGAAACGTAGTTAATAGATAAGATTCAAGTATTTGATTATAGCAAACAATTTATATAATATATATATATATATCAATTATATAATGGTAAAGTTCCAGTGCTATTCATAGAATTGAATTATAGATATCAACGTCATTTCATCTATTTACAAGTGGTATTAAAAAAAAAAATAATAAATAAATAAAATTAAAAAACAGTTAAGATTTTAATCTAATTTCAAACAATAAAAGAAAATAAATAAATCAGGTAGCTCTTACTATTGGACCAGTTTCAGTTTGTTTTTTTTTAATACGAGGTTAACTGCGCATTTATCAAAGCCTATCTAAGAATTCAGAGTCACAATATTATGATATAACCAAATGTGCACAAAAATGGAACATAACAGTCAAGGAAATCTAGGGTAAAACAATGGGATGCTGAAATCCATGGTAATCTTCTATGGTGTCATTTGATTTACAACTCTTGGAGAAACAAATAAAATCTTACGTATTTCTCGGTAAACAGTTTGTGTTGCTAATTTTTTTTTTTTTTTCTGTGCAAGCTATAAATTTTATTGTATTTCTATTTATAATAATTTTTTTTATTATTCTTGTATAATTTTCAATGAGTATTGGAGTTTACGTACGCAGGAGGTCATCAATTTATCTCTTGAAGATTATTTCTAGATAAGTAGCATGGATTAATCTCAGGAAAAGTAGCTTGAGAAGGTAAGACGAATGGAACAACTTTTTTGACGTATGTCTATGTATAGACGATATATAGGGTTCCACTTTATCGGAGAAAGCGTTACCAAGCCACATGATATTTAAATCTTTATTTATACATTTACTGTTGCTAGTTTCGATGGTAATGACCAGCTGTGGTATTTTTCAAAAAAAAACAAAAACTTATTTAAAAAAAAATTTTTGAAAATTTAAAAAATGCCAAATAAACATGCATTTAACCTCACAAATGATCCTCGAGGAACTGGGGGCGAAATAACGATCAATATGGACAAGTTTCTCAGCTTATTTCAGGCAGAAATATATGCAGTTGGAAGATGTGTGTGTTCAGGGAAACCTCAATAGGAGATAACGGAACCAGGAGATGGTTATCCTTTCCAATAGCTAGGCAACCATTAGAGCACTTAGTTCTTATGTTATCAGCTGTATGTAAATTGGCGTGGGAATACTTAGGCAAACTCAATGACCAAAACAGGAAGGACAAAATAACATCCCATTCTGGGGCCTGAACCCTTTTGTGGAATACTTTACAGTGTCCCAGAAAGAAAAGCTCTCCCCTAGAGATTACTTAGGGATCTTGACGAGATGATTCGCCTATGAAAGGGTGCTGTGGGGACTGCAGGCCTACTTACGGCTCCCGAGAGGCATATACAATAGACGGTGTAGTTCGCAATGCATCACCACCTCCTCATAAATGCATGGTTTACATCGACAAAATAACTTCTTTAACTTCTTGGAATAAACTGTAAATAACTACATTCAGAAATGAATTTAAAATTAGCAATTTATAAACTATGGCCATTATTTCGCACATTATTGAACATTCTTCCTGAGAATTTGCCATTAATATAAATCTACATTCAATTGCTACTAAAATAAAAATGAATAATCACAGAATCCAAAAAAATATAATTCTCAAAATTTCCATAGATTAACAAATGGTTATCTAACAAAGAGTACAAATATTTTTTACATATAAATACCTAACAAACAAGAGACAAAATGGAGGTAAAAAAAAAAAAACAATAACACGTGAATAAAAAGAAAATACATTTCAATTCAAAATATTATAAATTGAACACGTCATACATAGAAGAATGGGGCATAAATAACAAAGGGGGCTATTATTTTATTTAAAACAATCTGATGTGAAACAGTTTCCTTTCTTTTCTTTTATAATTTTCATAAATCTAATTGTGAAACTTCCTTAAAAGTTGGACTTTTCACTCTCTCTTACTCCTCTAGAAAGAGGAAGTATTACGATCGTGTCAAATTTTAGAAACTGAGTTTTCATAGCAAACATGTTTTGAGCGAGTATAACTCGTATAACTCGAGTACTTGAGGCCCCCCCGCCAAAAAAAATATTTTTAGCGAATAGTTCGTGTGTATGTGTGAACAAAATATTACAAAAATGTAAAACAACAGGAAGCTCAAACTTGGTATAACGCTTAGTTACTACGACCCGAAGGTTTCGCGCCAAATCCATCAACCGGAAGTGCAACTTTAATGATGATTTTTTTCTTCAGTTTTTCGTGATTTTGTCGAAAACGGCACGAAACGATTTTCTTTAAACTGCGTATACTATCTGCACACATAAATACCTAACATTTTTATTTGAAACATTTTCCCCGGGGGAAAATCGATTTTTGGGCGTTGTGGGGGAAATAATAGCGTTAAGCTTTCTTTTAAAGTACCTACCATTTCATTATAATACATTGTGATTTCACCAGCTATATAATATTAATACACATTAGAAGCATTGATACAATTCCAAATTTGAAGAAAGTGCGATTTTATTAAATAAGTTTTTTAGTTTATTTTGAAATTTTCACGAAAACGGTTTCAATGATTTCCTTTAAATTTGCAATTTGCTTGGTGCACACAGATCGAAACGTATCACATTTATTTGGAACATTTTTCTGAATTCGTTTTTTTTTTTTTTGTAAGGCGCGTCAACATCTATGGTCATTGACCCCCGGAGCCTTCTCGGTGCGTTGCCGCCCTAAGGACAGTGTTCTCTCGTTACCGACCACAAGTCCATCACCGGAGAGTGAACCGTAGAGTCTCCTAGGAAGAGAAAATCTATGGGCAGCACAGCTGGTCTCGAAGCCGGGACCTCCACGTGGGAGTCCAGTGCGCTAACCACTGAGCTAATCCCTTACCTCTCTGAAAAAATTGATTTTAAAGGGGTATTGGGTGGCCTAACAGTTAGTTGAAATTTAAATTTTCACAAGCTTTGTTGGTTTTGATATAGAACGCTCCCAGATATAGCCCGATCAGATATTCAAGTGAAATGTTCACCACCATTTTATGGCTCAGCTCAACTATGTAACGTTGGAATTTCGTACATAATTTCTTGATTAAATTGTCCTAATTACATGAGAGTGTCATATCAGATTTTTTTTTTTTTTTGTTTTGTTTTCAGTGATGAAGACGCACCTTTGTACATCACAATAAAAGAAAAAAATCTGGTGACTAATTGAATAAATATTTGAATACGTTTCAAGAAAATCGTCGAGGCCATTTTTGATAAAATCGCGAAAAAGTGGAAAAATCATTTAGTAATCATTTAGTAAACCACTTCCGGTCATCCGATTTTTTCAAATTCGGAATTTCAACAACATATCTAATTCTAATTAACATTATTTGGATGATAGATTTGTTTAATAAACTGAAATACCACTTTAAATGAAAAACCTAACCCCACCTCTCCCCCATAAGTGCCCTTACTTAAATGAATTTTCCCAGAGAAATGTTTGAAATAAAAGTTGTAGCTCTTTGTATGTGTAGTTGATATACCAAGTCTAAAGAAAATCGTTGGAGCAATTTTTGAGAAAATCGCAAAAAAGTAAAAAGCCAACAAGTAAAGTTGGGGAATTCCGGTTGAGGAATTTTGACAGATGACCCACTGTCAGATGCCATGGTGATACCTAAACGGAATATCAAGTTTCAACTTTCTACGGTTGTTCGTTTTTGAGGTATGCTGTTCACATACACACACACACACACACCGTTTGCTAAAAACCACTTTTTTGGACTCAGGGCACCTCAAAACGGATATTTCCGGTGAAAGCGCGATATCAAAAATTTGACACGATTACAATACTTTCTCTTACAAGGAGTAAGAGGTCTCAAGAAATGTATTTCCAAAACTCAATGTCCAGAATCTGAGATGAAAATAAAAAGAAAGTGATTATATCTAAAAATCATATCTAAAAACAGAATTATGACTGGGAGTAATCAATTACAAAAATAGATTCAAATTGTTATCGATTAGTCCGACAAATTAATTTTAACAATTGTAAAAAAAAACAACAAAAAAAGTTAAAAAAATGACCCGTAAAAGCAGATAAATATTCACAAAAAACAAAATTATAACAGTTTAAAATTACATAATCAATACTAAGAATAAGAAATCTGTATGGCGGCAATTTTGTTTTGAATTAAAAGAAATAAATCCATTGGTCTGATATTGATAAAGATTGGAGCTATCACAGATAATCTCAAAAGGTAAGATTTAGTGGATTAAAAAAAAAACATGAGCCCAAGCTTTAATCATGATGCTGTTATCAATTACCGAAATCCTGTTCACGTAGTTTATTCATGTTAATGTGTGACATAAACTGACAACAGAAGGACAATCTGATTATATTCACAATTTAATTTACAAAGATACGAAACAAAAAAAAAAACAACTTCCAGTGAATCTTGCACAAATAAAGAGGCTGCGTCCTTCAGACAGGGCGCCATTTGTTGCATATGTAAACAACAGGAAGTTATTTGTTAAATTTAAAATTAAAAAAAAAACAGAACTAATGATAAAATCAGCTGGAACTAGCAATATCTAGTTTCTGGATATTTTTGTTATTCAAAAATATTAATTTACTTTTATTGGGCTGCAAATAAATAACTACCTTATAACGTCAGACCTACTCTCCCTCCATAGCTACCTAAACAGAACATCCAGCTGCTGACCATTTGCATGCTTGACTATACGTAGTCAAGACTTAACTGGAATTCTTACATATGCTTAAACGCTAAGACCTTAAAAATATTTTGTCACATCTTTATAGACTACTCGGTAATCATTTCTGAATAATCACTTTCTGCTGGAGTTCTAAATAGTTGGGTGAATGCCCAACATTGCACTGAAGTTGTACTTTAGATTTAAAGGGAAGCATAACGCTACTATTCCCTCAGAATGCCCCCACCCGAAAAAAATCAAGTTGCTCGGAAAAATATTTCAAATAAAAGTGATAGGATTAATGTGTGAGGTTTGAAGAAAATCTAAACTCATAGAATAAGGAAAATTAAACTTTAAACTAAGTAGTTTAAAGAAATCACTAAACCTATACTAAGAATGAGGTTCCCAAGAAAGAGGAAGATAGTGTGGGAGAAAGAGTAATTTTCCATTTATTAAAAAATGCCTTCACCAAATCTTTATTAACAACTAAATAATTAGAGACATTTCCCATGACAGCCTGCTTCATTTTGTGGTCATCGACCGGTTTGGGGCGTTCGCCCATCTTCAGGATGCGTTTGTCAGACAACTTGCACAGAGCAAATTCAGTTTACACACTGACTGGTCTTTTTAATTGTATTTAAAAACTAAACTCTTAAACTAGTTAAGAGAGGGAAAAAGGAACACGTGTTTGGGTTGTTAAAGGGGCAAATTTTTCTTAAAATGGAAACAACACGTGGGGGTCTAATTTTTAAACTTTGTTTTTGGAGGGAGATTCACTTTACAAATTAACTAATCAAAATAAATTTGAAATTAAATAACGATTAAAATTAACATAATTTAAAATAACAATTAAAATAATCAAAACAAATAAACAACCAAGCAATATACATATAAGCAGGTTGTTTGATGACACTAAAATATTTTGCATTTCATCCTTCACAATTCACATACGCCATCCACGCAAGCATGTATACCTAAATATGTTTTTTTATAATTATGCATTCCACTCAACATTTCACCTTTCACACAACATTCACATACACCATCCATGTACGTACGCATACTTAAATGTGTTTTTTTTTTTTTTTTTTTTGAAAACTAAATTAAAACTAAAATCTGTTTAAGAACTATTTGGTCCATGAATACTATTTGTACTGTTAATTGCGTTTCTATTCCTATTGTGGGAAGAGTGTTTTGAATAATGGTTCATTGGTAAATTTGGTCTGTTCGTTTATTAAGTTTTCTACAATTCTTCTACAATTTTTATTTCTTCTATAATTATTATAAATTTTGATTGACAAATATTCTTCAAAAATGGATTTTTTATTGAACTTTTAACTGGCCTTAGTACTCGTATTATTACATTAAATAGAGGTGGAGGGGATTATAGTTGATGATTTTTATCTACTTTCATTCACTCCTAGAAAAAGAAAATATTACGATTCATGTCATATTTTACATTTGACAGTAATATGGAATCAATTTCTGTCAAAAAAATAATAACAAACGAATCTTCTACTCAATAATAGAAGAAATTCTCGCATATGGATCGGAAACCTGGGCTACTACAAGGAAGTAAAGATAAATACTGGCAAAGATAAATACTGTAGAAATGGATTATTGGAGAAGGTTTTTGGAAAAAAAAAACGAGAAAAGACAGATTAACAAATGAAGATATAAGGAAGGAAATGGAGGAGACTTTAGTAACAACAAAACTGATGAAACTGATGGACACCTCAAGAGAATTCCCCGGAAAGATGATCAGAAATGGTGCGAAAGTGGAGTCCGGAAAGTAACAGAAGACGAGAAACACTAGTCCCATGATGGGAAGAGGATATAGAAGGAGCTGGTTGGTAGAAGACTGCGAGAAGGTGACTGGTGGGGCAACAACCCAGTAGAGGGGAAAAGTCGAAATAGTAAAAGTAAAGAAATAGTATTTTTTGTGAATTGAGTTGTCACCGAAAATAGATGTTTTAAGAGGGCCCTCTCAAGCTTTATATTTGGTATTTCAGTTAAGTATAATAACCGCTGCGAAGATGACACGAAAGTTTCGGGCAAAATCCATCAACCGGAAATGCGAAATTACTGATGGTTTTTCTTGTTTTTTTGTCAGTTTCCTCGCGATTTTCATGAAAACGGCTCCAAGGCTTTTCTTTGAAAATGAATATACTATCTACTTACATAAATAACTACCACTTTTATTTTTAAAACATTTTTCCGGGGAAATTAATTTATTTGAGGGAGAGGGGAGTTCTGAGGGAATCCGAAATTAATTTTTAAATTCTTTTAAACTTTCCTCTAAAGTGCATCATCTGAAATTTCTTGGCACCTAAATTTAAAAAAAATTCTAATATTTTTTTAAACAGACCTTAGTTATCAATTGAAGCAATAGATAGTGTTTCCCTGAGTAATGTTAAGATATCACACAGATGCCATCTATCGGAAAACATTGCAATTTAATAAAATAAAATTTAATATTTTTCTTTTAAGAACCTTATAATCTAATTAATTAAAGATAATATTATTATTATTATTAATATAAAGAAGTTGAAACATTACACGTTCCGTCCTCTCATACGCTACTCAGGTCTGGGGTTATAAATATGTTGAGCAGTTAGAAAAAGTGCAAAGATCTTTTATTAAAAAAATATTTAACCTTACCTGAAATCCGCCAATTACATGGTATATTTGAGTCTAAATGTCTACCGCTACATTTATTTACTTTTCAGAGTCACTATAATTACATTCTTAAAACTCTAGACCTGCAAAGATTCCCGTTTTACGAAGATACTCACAGTTTGTAAGGAGGCTATCTGACAGAAAATCTCTTGGTTTCAAGAGTGGAAATATTGGGCAAATAAAGTGGGTTGTACTTTAAATTTGCGTCTTGAATCTCTGGATTGTTGGGAGGCTCAATTAATACAGATGGAGTAGAGTTTTAGTTGTCTATTATTGGTCTGAATTTAGAGACAAAGTACGAAACAGTGTCTGTCGGAGAGCTATTCCCCACCTCGCGCTAGATGTAGACTAGTCAACAGTGGAATAGACTCCTATAATGTCGGCCTAATTATGAAGATTAGGGGAAAATTGTTAAATTTAAACAATAAGCCCTATATCAAAGATAAAATCTACACTTGCTCTCTGTGTAACCTACATGAGGATGTGTACTTTCCATTTTCTTGGTCGAAGTTTAGTATTCAGTAATATTAAAAAAACTTTACTAGGTAAAGAATAAATTGTTCTCAGTGGCGGAAATGTTAGATTTTTTAAAATGGAGCTAATTGGTCAAATTTAGTAAGATTTATTAAAAATATCAAGATATAAAAAATTTTTGGTAGAGAATTTTAATTTTTAATAAGGCAGTAATTATACAGTCTAACGTTTTTCTTTGTCCTGATTGATTTTTTTCATTTTTTTAAGTTTTATTTTATTTTTGCTGAAATATTGGTGTTATTTTTGCTTTTTTCTCCAGAAATTATGGGGTGAAAATTTAGTTAAAATTTTAAATTTGGTATTCAATTAATTGTTTTTAAGATAAGTTATAATTTTGTTACTTTTTTTAAAAAAAGAGCTTAATTTCCATTTATATATTCTGTTATGTATTATGTTTAAGTTTCCATCTTTTTCTTTTACATTTTAAAGTATTAGTTTAACTTATTTTAATTTTTTGTTTTTGTTTTAAAGAGAAAAAACATTTTCTTAGTTAGAGCTTTTTTTGTGTTTTATTTTATTTTATTACTTAAATACATAATTGAGGTATTAAGATGTAAATTATATAGTACTCCTGACAGACAGCTCTTAGCTATAGTATCATGTACTTTATTTTTTTGTTTATTTTGTAAACTTCTTAAAATAAAAGTATTTTTTCTATCTATTATTGAAACATAATATTCGACAATTAAAATTTGTCCTTTTTGAGATTTTTTAAATGAAATATAGGAAATAATTGTAATTTTTATTTATTTAATTGAAAAGATAATTAAGTTCAGGAAAATTAGATTAAATAAATAAATACAGAATTTCATAGTATTTCAAAAATTATTTTAAATTTTCAAATGAAGAAGAAACAAGAAAAAAAAAAAAAGTAAAAGAAAAATCATACATTTTATTTTATTCTTTATATTTAATAATAAACAATGATGCCATAAAAAAAAAACTGTATAAACAGTTGAAATATTGGCCGACAGATAGCATGGCGAACCTCAATTACATGATTTAAATAAAACAGATCTTCATTTGATTGTAATTGAAACCAATTTTCTAATTGAAACAAACTCTTTGAACAACATAAAAAGGGGGTTAAATGTCCTAGTTTATTAAACTAATCCTGATATGTGTGAATGAATAAAATTATAAAACTATTGAGATATCAATTTAGTGATTTAAAGTTTAATACCTAGAAAAATTTCTTTTTAGCATTTTGGCCGGCTGTAATGGGATAAAAAAGAAAGTAAAAGGAAATATTTTTTTTATTTTCTTTTTTGTAGTTTTTATTCTTTTTTACACAACCCAGGTTTCGGCGAATATTGTTCGCCTTCTTCAAGGGATTCTACATATACACAAAAAAAGGAGAAAAGATAATACTAGTGTTGAACAAAAAGTAGAACTATAGACATAGAACTACCGACGCATTGATGAGGCTATTAAAAGTATTCAACATCTAGGAGTTACTTAGTAGTTTTTTATCATAATTGAGAGGAAATTTATGGGCAAGAAAGAACCCTAACATTATAAGGGTGATTATTTTAACATGCACCACTTATCTTGGAAAGTGTGCCAGACGGAAAAAAAAAATTCCAAATGATACCAACCAACTTTTATAATGTGATGTTTATACGACAATGGCAGGCCATATAAACATCTCATTATAATTTTAAGGCCTAACGATTTGAAAACCATTTTAACTATTCAATTTTTTTTCAATGATTCCAAATTTGTAATCAATTATTTTTTTTTTTTAAGATGCAGAAATAAGAGTTTTCAAAAAACCAGCTTTCTAATTTCAAATTAGGCCATTTTTTTTTTTAATGTATTCTTAAAGTCTTTTCTTTTTCATATAGAATGGTTATTGAACGAGAAAAAAAATCCATTGAATATTTGCTGAGTTATTCAATTTTGTATGTAGAGAAATTTTCAACCTTCTGGTTGCTCAGTATTCCACATTGTTTTTTTGAGTTTACAGTCTCAAATATGGCAAAAACATATTCACATTAGTTGTAAAAAATTGGACCATAATTAATTACCCTTTTTGTCCAGTTTCATTGACAGCACTCATTATTGAAACCGGAGAGATTTTATCGCAAGCTTTGAATTTTCTTAAAAAATCTTCTCTCACCATCTTAGTGACAGGGTTTGAGTTGCCATCAACTTTATTTTTTAGGTATCCCCAGATGAAGTAATCCAGAGGCGGGCGGGCTACTGAATAGGATCGTACGAGCTAATCCATTTACCCCGGTAAGTGCGATCTAGATAACGCCTTACTATATTCGCATTGTGAGCTAGACATTCATCTTGCTGAAAAGACATCATTTGCTGGCATGCTACAGGGCTATTTCCAAGCAGATCTGAAAGAATTTTCACCTAAGAAATACCTGTGTCTGCGTTCAATTTTTCATTGTAAAACTACGGACCTCTAGTTGATTCCCGCTATTAGGCTATTCATCGAAATTATTGCCTCACTCCGTGTCCGATATGTAATATCTGGATTTGCATTTGCCCTTATTCGGAAATTCCACCCATTCAATAATCCATTATTCGTAAATTTACATTAACCTCTGAATAAAATATTATTTAAAATATCAGAATCATAATTTGAAAGCACATCCATTGGTAGTGAACAATTTTTTTTTGCGCCCAGGAGCATTTTATTGCATCACATGTGCGCGGTAAGGGGTTAATATCCTACTAATTCGACGAAGAAGTTAGTTTTTAAATTTCTTATTTCTACAGTTTAAAAAAAAAAAAAAAAAAATTGATCGCATTTTTGGAATCCTTGAATAAAATTAACTAGGATAACATTTGGAACTATTTTTTCTCTATCTTGCGTATTTTCCAAGAAAAACAGGGAATGCATGTTAAAACTGTCAAACTGTATAATTTTTATTTATTTAATTTTCTAAAGAAGAATTATGCTAAGTTTTGAAAAAAATTAACGTGAAAATATGGCCAACAACATTCAACTACCTCAAAATCTTAGAAGGTTCACCTCGCTAGCGAATCTAGCTCACCAGTGTTAGAACAAGCAAAGGTTCTAACTAATTATATCACTGTTCAAGCTATTCGCAACATTGTTCCACAATCATCAGGCTAACAACCCCAACCATCATCATACGCTCATCGCACGGTCAGGTCACAGGTCTACTCTAAGTTTTAATGTCAGTTCGTATGTTCATTCAATTCACAATCAAATACTGCAACCATTACAATGGCAACAAAAACTGAGCAGCTTCCTCCTTTTACAAAAGTATGAGAGATAGAGTGATTCACTAAAACTAAATTCATGACATTTAAAGATGTCTGCCAAATTTCCTAAGATTACAAGCTATAAAAGGAATCTAATTAATCATGGAAACAAATTAAAACGTTTTAACAATATTATTGTTTAGAATTTCTATTAACAAATTCTCTCAAACAAAGATATTTTAGAATCACTACTTCATATAATTGTTCACCAACAAAACAATTAAAAAACCAATTATTTTGTAATAGAAAGTTGAACATACAAAAAGACAATCAAACTTAACCATAACTTTATTAAACAAAGATATTTTAGAATCACATCAGACAATAGTACATCATCAACAAAACATTAAAAAAAAAAAAACAAATTATTTAGTAACTGAAATATTGAACATAAAAAAAAGGACAATAAAAGTAACAACAACTTTACCATTATATGATGAACATAATAAATATGATGTGAGTAATTTTTTTGATATTATTCTAATTTTTTGTTTATGTTTGAACATTACTAACATCCTGTACGATCGACATTATATAATAGGAGGCCATGATTTTTTTTCCTCTTGGACACAATTATTAGACAAACTATGTTTGTGGTCACAATTCCATGACTAATTATTTTATAAAACTTATCAAATTTATTTATTTATATAAAGCTTGTAAGACAGTTTAAAAAAAATGACTGCAAGGTTGAAAAATAAATTACATATAGTTATAATCAGACTTCTTTTTTTTATCACTTTTGGAATAATTACAGTTTATTGTTATAATTATCATCACTACTAATAAAGTGTGAAGACATATAGTACTTTATTGCTCGTTTTAATCTGCCATTTTCTTACATCTTATTTTCACATCGGCAGTACATTATCAACTCACCTTGACATGTGTACATACATCTTTTCCAATATACTTCCCATATTGTGACAGTGCATAAGTATGCAATTTAATGTCATAATATATAACAATATATAATTTTTACCATCAACCACTGTGACTATCCACAACTTTGGTTTCAAAAAATTGGGTCTCCATCTTTTGCAGAAGGCAGATTCCCAATCTACTTTACTGAACTCCTCCCTATACCTCTAAGGAAGAACGTTTTCCTGAAAAAAATCTCAGATAATCTGAGATTACAGTATTTCGCCACACCCAAAATGTTCCATTAGCATTGATCCAATTCATATCTCTCTAGGCCGAAAAGTCGCTTCATCAAGATGAGGTACTAAAGAAGGAACTTTCGCCATGGTCAGCCAAATCTTACTCAAATGTATGGCGTATCAGATTTTATATTGTTGCAAAGCCAGCTTATGCCTTCCAACCATAAACATTTAGTTTATGGGGGAAAAAATGATAAGTTTCATTCCTGCGTCTTTGAGCTTTCAGACATTTTCCTTTCAATGTCAAAGGAAGCCAGCATCTCTGTCCTTAGTTTTGGTTTTAGTGATCTAATCTCTAAAGAAGAAGATCCAACGAAAGTATAAATTATATTTTTGCATCCATCTATCTAAACAGATTCTTCGCTAGCACTTCTATCGGAATACTTTTCGATCGCTCTTTCCATTTTCTCCAAGAGTCTGATCATTCAAAAATCCAATGCCTCTTTCCCCATAGATATGATAATATAAACATTTTGGACAAGTATGAATGCTTCTTTTTTAATAATGAATTTCTTATTTTGAAACTGACTCTGGCTGCTTTCGCATTAATTTCAGATCTTAAGTATCATAGAAGACAATGTCACATGATTTGCGCATTCTTTTCGTTTATCCAGTACGATGACTCAATATTATTGCCCTATTGAAAGCTGATCGTCTAATTCATTTCTTTTGTTCGGATCGATGAATTTACAATATCTTTTGCTCCACAGGTCTTAACTGTTAATAATGGGTACCCGAAAGGGGCGGAACCTAAGCCAACATGGCTCTTATCGCAATATCTTAAAGCATCTTTAATCTCCAACTTCCTCAAGCATTCCCTGGAGAGGAATTGGCCTCCCAAATATGCGATACTTACTTATACAATCCGCAATGCCTTCTAACCTACTCCGAGCCTATACTGAAGGAATTTTCTTGATCATCTCTTCTGGCCCACATCGTGACATAAAAATATAATATTCCCATACTAGATAAATACTTTGGAATCTTGATGTCTTGAAGAATATTGCTACAGTCTTAAAATTTTGCTTATATAATGACTGCATTAAGAAAAAAGTATACCAATTCAAAAAATTTAATAAAAAAAAAGGCTATTTTTTTTAGACGGAACAAAATTAAAAATTTAAGGTCATTACAAACACTAAGTAAAAAAAAACAAAACAAAAAAACAAACTTGAAACATAAGGTGTAAGTAATCATATTTGCCACTTGGTGTAATCAAATATTTTTAAAAACGCATTAGTTTATCACATAAAAGCATTACTCATATACATAAAAGTTTATTCGACAATATTATTTACTATCTGAAATGTTCACTAAGTAGTCCATAACATAAAAATTATAACATTTTTACTTCGTTATTTTTATTTAAATTGATAATTCTGACAAAGAATGTTAGTGATTATTGTTTCAATCAATAAATTATTTTTAAAATTACAATTGCACCATTAATCATTCATTACAATAGATATAATACATGCATATAGTTGAAACTTCTGTTAGATGTTATTAAGTCAATAACTAAGAAATATTATTTATATATTAACCTATTTTTATTTTGTTATTTACTTGTTTCCATTCTTCTTTTGTTTATGTCTAGTAGGATAAATGTTATAAATAACCAATTTGGACGGAAATATAATTTTTTTCTCTAAATTTTGTGTTCTTAGCAAAGGAAGTATTGCAATGGTGTCAGATTTTCCAAATTTGAGTTTTTACCTCAGAATATGTCATGATGTGTCGCTTAAAAGTAAACAAACAAACAAAATTCCAAAGAAAACATATTAGCATGGCATTCTGCCAAAGTTAACAGAAATATTCTACTAGATTGACTAAACGCTAAAGATGAGATTACTTTGGTTTTTGCATCCCTTAGTTACCTCCATATAATATTCTTTGAATAATAAAAGGAAAAATATTAGTTATAAATCTCTGGCACGGCAGCCCAAATAGAGCAAAGACCTAGTGATGTTTATAGTAAGGTGTGTAGTCAACATAAGGCAGTTTTCTTCACCGCATATATTCTGGCTTTGGCTAGCAGATTCGCGGCTCCCCATTTGTTTTTCTCAAAATACTGGGAGTCAACAACCAATTTTGTACTGGGATTGAAAGTACAAAACAATACAGGGTGATCTATAACGAATGTAAAAAAAAAAACTAGGAACCTGTTGGAAGAAAATCATTTTAAGTAAAAAATTTCATATGATTTCATAAGTCCG
Organism: Triatoma infestans; assembly: GCA_011037195.1. Classification (NCBI taxonomy): domain Eukaryota; kingdom Metazoa; phylum Arthropoda; class Insecta; order Hemiptera; family Reduviidae; genus Triatoma; species Triatoma infestans. Next base: position 80,375 of record JAAEAF010003967.1, read on the forward strand.
ATTTCGATTAATGTTACAGAACTAAAACTGTTCAAATTTGTATTTAAACAAAAATACATTTATATCTACTTACCAATGAAAAACAAAACAAAATCGTTAGCAATTGTAATTTCTTTTTTAACAGCAAAATTAGTTAACTATATAATAATTATTGCTCAAAAAATATGCACGTTGAGACGATCGTATTATACTCCAGTATACTCCAGCGAATCATAGAGTCGTATACACACGTATTATTGTTGCAAATTTGTTTGGCAGCATCCATTATTCTTTCTAGTAACTGTTCACGTGTATTTATTTCAACAGTGTATACGAGCTTAGGTTAGAATTAAAAATATTAGAGTAGATGTTTAGGTTAGAGATTAAAAATATTAAATATAAAGTTTGAATCCGGGTTGAGGGGAAAATCCAGCAAATCTCCTTAATCATATTATGAATCAATCTTTGAAATTGTTAGCTAGGATATTAAGTGAGTAAAAGGCTCTTTTGTTTAAAAACAGCTTTAGATGACCCCCCAAAGATAAAAATCAAAAGAATTTAAGTTCGGGTGACCTTGGAGGCCAAGCGACAGGGCCCTCCACGACCTATCCACCTGCCAGCTTAATGTCTATGTAACCACACAGTTACTTAGCCTTTCATAGTATGCTGGGGTACCATCGTGTTGGTAACACATTTGTTGCCTCATCTGGAGTCTTTTTTTACTGCACCGCGCGACACAGAAAGTCATGGCGCAGGGGGGGCAAGAAAAAATTATAATATTTTGTACATGTCCATTATTTTAAATAAATCAACACAAAGTGCAATAAATGTGTTATACGAACCTTTAAAAAAATATTCTACACCCTAAAAAAGAATTACTTGCGCATTAAATTAAAAAATTATCCCCGTAAAATGAAAATATTTCTCCACATAATCAATTATAACCTAAAATATATTTATTCACGCGCTCTATTGTTTGTTTTGTATGCAACTTCACTTAATATGCTATCAATTGGAAATCTCATTAGGGACTTTTCTCATTTAAATTTATATCCTAAGATATAATTTTTGGAAAAAAATAGCTGACGTTTCTATCGTAAGAGAAATTGATTAAGATGTTGAAATACCACAGAAGAAACAAAACAGATTCATCATGGACATATGCAAGTACTTTATCAAACAGTGTCAAGATTACATTAAGACGTAATTGTTTCTAAGCTAGGAGGAGATTAGTGCAATTTTTAAATTACTTTTAGGATAATGGAAATTATTTCCTTAATAAATAATTTTTCTTTTTTAAGACAATTGTATTATTATTATTATTTTATTTGAAATAAAGATATTTATTTTAATGTACACTGCTTCATCTTTTAATGCACACAATCATTTTACTACTCATAACAAATAAATTACTGCTTAGTGTGTTTGTTTTTTCTATTTTAAAATGATTATATTTATCTAATGCTAGATACAGTATTATTTCAATGCACGTTTCTTTTTAGAATAATTACCATTGAAATTGGATCCATTTTTTTGCTTTTTCTCTCTAAATATATTTAATTGCGGAAATAATCTGCAAGATTAAGTTGGATTTGAAATATACGATTTTTTTTTTTGGCGCATCACAATCTATGGTCACTATGATCTATGGAGTCTTCTTAGTGTATTGACGGCATCCGGAGAGGCTTCCTCAAGTTATATACACAACACTGTCCATCACCAAACAATGAACTTGTAAAGTCCCCCAAGAAAGAAAAAAAAAATCTGGTGTGAAACACTCACACAACTTTCTCTTACTTCAGTTTACAAATTATAACAAACAAATTTTATACTTACTAAGTAGGAATACCAAATTTAATGAAATTCGTCAATGTTTTTATGGAGAAAATCGCAAAAGCTGAAAAAAGCTGTTCAATAAAAAAAACGCATTCCGGTTTACTAATTTTCTTGAAACTTAGAATTTTGATAATCTATTTGTTTCTAATTAGTTTTGATTAGATGGTAGAATTATATAATCAACTATGATAGTACATTACAGGCAAACAAACCCCACCACTCCCACATCAGATCCCATAAATGACATTACCCAGAGGGTATGTTTCAAATAAAAGATGTAGCTTTTTGTATGTGAGTGGATAGATTAAATAAAATAATTAAAGTTATTAAGAATAAGTGAAGTTATTGAAATTGAAGTGTTGAAGAATTAAAAATAGTTGAAGTTTACAGAAAATCGTTGGATACGTTTTCGAGAAAATCATAAACAACTGAAAAACCATTTAGTAAAGTGGCACTTCCGGTTGAACAGTCTCCTGATACCAGTTTAACGAAATATTAAATTTGAACTTACAGCAGACAGACACACAGACCAACTGCTAAAAACCACTTTTGTGGACTCAGGGAACCTCAAAACGGATATATGCGGTGAAAACTTGATATCGAAAATTTGACAGATTACAATATTTCCTTTTACTAACTAATCACAGTAATTGAAAATAAAAATCTAAGGGGAACACTAGACTCGAGAACTCCGCGTTCGAGGTCAGCACGCTACCACTTAGCTAATCCCTTCCCTAATTAATTATAGTTCAAACTTTCTACAGTGCAATTTGTGATTATCAATACCTTTTGTTATCTTAAAATAATAAAATAAAATTTATTATAGAACATACAATTGTAACTTTCAGAAAGATGCAAAATTGACCCCTAGGAGTGAGAAGGATATGGAATATAAGTACTTGGTAAACACCGGTACTTAAATGATAACACTTGGTACTTGAAAATTTAGGCCGAGAAGTTGAAATAAAAGTCGGATGAAGACAGCGACACCATGCTTCATTGGAACGCGTTCACTTCTCTGCTAACTATCTATATCTTGAGTTACGGTAAGGAATGGTTAAATCTTTTGTACATCGAAGGGGGAAAGAGTCTTGGACTTAAATAATCTCATCGATGTGTAGTATCTAGGCATGTAAAATGTGGATATACCGTAAAATGGTATATTATGTCTCCTGGACAGAAATACTCACTAATGAAAAATGCTGGAAGATTTCATACTTTAACCATACCATGAAGAGACCAATACCATTTCCTAAATAGAAATCTAATTCTAATGAGGAAGATTGAGGGCTCTCTGTGTGGCAGAGGTCAAAGGCGGGTCTCTTAGCTGAATAATATCCAGAGCATGGACTGGCATTCAACGGACATGAGACCTTTTCGGAACAGCTGAGAGATCATATATATGCTTTACAGGAAACAATTACACCCAGCGATTCCTAAATAAATATAGAAAGTCTTTGATTTTGCACTGTTCGCCAAATACTGTTCTGAACTTCAGAGTCATTGATAGCTAGTCATCGTTGATTCAGCTTAAGGATCTGTAAAGAGACTAAGCTCATCAATTTTGCGATAAAAGTGAAATTCTTGCAACAAAACACAAGTACCATAGAGTTTTCTCAAGCTTTCCAAATAAATATTTAGAAAAAAAACAAATCTGCGAGATTATTTAGGTTTTGCTAAATAAACATTCTAATCTGATAATCTTATTATCAAGTCATTACGCTATTATTTCGCCAGATTAATTTCAATGGGCAATAATAAACAATTTAAAAAAACCCACTTAATAACCAAACTAACAATTTGTTCAAAGTCGATTAATATAGTATTAAGGAGATTTGCTGGATTTTCCCCTCAACCCGGATTTAAATTTTAGCAGGTTAACACTAGTTTTTTATTTTTAGAGTATAGGTTGAGTAAAGAAAGGTTATAACCTATTAGTTGATAAACAGCTGTAAACCGGCAGTAACAATTTAACCTTCTAGTAAATAATACACCTTAAATTTAATATTTTATTTAAACAACGTTTTGTTTATCTTTGGTAAACTAATAAATGTTTAATTCTCTATATTTATGTCTTGCAATAAAATTATCTTTTATGACACCATTGAAATTTATTCTTCATCTAATTGTAGACAAAAATAATAAACAATATATCATTAATTTTATTAGAGAGTAGTTAATGATGTGAAATTATTATGATGGTGTGATAAATTAATTCATAATTTATGAATACATCTATTAATTCTGATCGCTTAAAAGTAAACAAACAAACAAAATTCCAAAGAAAACATATTAGCATGGCATTCTGCCAAAGTTAACAGATATATTCTATTAGATTGACTAAACGCTAAAGATGAGATTACTTTGGTTTTTGCATCCCTTAGTTACCTCCATATAATATTCTTTGAATAATTAAAGGAAAAATATTAGTTATAAATCTTTGGCACGGCAGCCCAAATAGAGCAAAGACCTAGTGATGTTTATAGTAAGGTGTGTAGTCAACACACGGCAGTTTTCTTCACCGTATATATTCTGGCTTTGGCTAGCAGATTCACGGCTCCCCATTTGTTTTTCTCAAAATACTGGGAGTCAACAACCGTTTGAGCTGATGTGGTGTTAACAATCGAACTCACGACTTATTTGCACTAAAGGCCTTGTCTGTTAGTCAATAATGTTCCTAAGTTTATTTAAAATTATAAATTATGTCTATTTTAAATATAACATTTTAATACAAACTTCTCTCTAAATCCTCTCCTCTTATCATTAGATTCTTTCTGATAATCCCAGCGACTGACTTAGAGGTGATAACTTGTTTCGCGCTTCCTTTTGTTATCAAAAACAATAAACTAACTACAATATCTTAAATTAAATTACGTTTTCTTTCGACGATAATTTTAGATGAAGAAATATATTTGGAAAATAAACACTGAAAATTCACAGCAATCTGAAATGGTTCCATGTTCAATTGTAAAAGCACATAATTGTCTGTAATGCGTATGGCCAGTGTGAATGAGTTCGTGGCGGGACAGAGTTCGCCATTCTTTGAGTACGCTAAACCCAAGTGGTGACAAAACAACAATCATTTACGCATTGTGTTGGTCATATGTTGGAGATGTTAGTGGAAGTGTTCTTTATTTCGCTAGATCCGGTTATCCGCAGAGATCCAGCTTATACTTTTCCTGCTAAACCACTTCCTGTTACAAGAAAAATAGGGAGTTTCTTCTGTAAATAAGAATAACGTTGTTTTTCTTTTCACCATAGAGGGTATTAATCTCTGTTGAAAGCATTAGCCACGATATAAAGATAAACCCGTGAGGTCATTAACATAAACTTTAACGCCCCCAAAGACCCAATGTACTTGGTAAAAAGCACGTTAACTCCAAGTTTCCCAGTTAGATGCATGCGCCAACTAAATATATAAAAACCGGTTTCCAAGAAACTATATATACAAATAATACGAGCCATGACGTATTTAATTTTTTACTTTGTGAGAAAATTTATGGTTATTTCAAAATCTAAAATTAAATAGATTTCCCTAGACGTCAAGAAATCCTCCCTCAAAATAATAAAAATAAAATAAAATAGCCTTGAAGATTGAAAAAAAAAAACTGATGCTACTTTTAGAACAGCTTACAATAGATTTTCGCTATATTGATTTACGTAAGAAAAAAAAAAAAATTAGTTTTTTCATTTATTACGAAATAAATCCAGGGAATCCTAGCGAGGGATTCCCTAAAAGCCTACAACCTGAACTTCAAATACGTAAGTATGTACTCTCTTACATACATAGAGAACTTACGTTGATAAGCAACTTTCATTTAAATAACGTGAACAAATGCGAAATGGTTCAAGGTTAAATGATACATAATTGAATGAATGGAGTCGTAAGTTTAGAACAAAAATTCATAGTCTTTTTTTCCCCCTCCCATATTTATCTCCAATTTTAATCTTCGTTTTTAAACAGACTGTTTTTATTAATGGTGCCATTTGTCGGCTTGACAAAACAAGTTTTATGTGAACGACAGGAATATTTAAAATCATGACAAAATATTCATAAAACGACAATTTTAATAATTAAGCGACAAAACACATAATTTCATGACAAAAAATAAAATTTACTGCCAAAAATATTTAAATGAACGAAAAAATATGTAATTCCAACGATATTACATGCGTATTCGTACTTATGTTAGAGTATGTATGTACGTACCTATATATTTACTTGTTTTTTTTCGTGCGTTTTTTTTTTTAATCATATACTGATAAAATTAGCATTGTGTAATTATTATAAAGGTCAATTAAAATATAAATAATTATACAATGGTAATTTAATAAATTTTATTATCTCAGCCATTGAATTGATTAGTAATATTAATAAAAATTATCATTTCTGTTGATTAAAACGACTTCTAGACTTTACTTTATGTTTATTAAAACATAAAATCTTTGAAGTATTTTTTCTTTTTCTTTTTTTGCCGGAGAGAGTGGAAAAAATAAGGGCCAACCACCTGATCGCTATATTATTATTTATTGTGCAATTATGCGAAAAACTGATAAAAAAATGCAGTTAAACCTAATAATTGCATTGATAACAGTAAAGTAAAAGTAGGTTTTTCTGTGGGGACAACGTAATTTGGCTGCAGTATCAATTGTCGTTAGAAACACTTAATTTGTCGTGCTGAATATGCCGTTAGATAGACGAATTTTGTAGTGTACAGTTTAATATTCTCCTTTTTTTAATCACTGTTAATTATTGCTAACTAAAAACACATGTTTGATAAAAAACAGTTGTTCATTAATAATTATTATTGCAGGAGTGTACTTTTAACTGAACTTTGAATAAGACACGTAATACACAAATTTTTGGCTATTGCCCGTTTTATTACATTGCAAAAATGAAAAATCTTGTGTGAAATACTCCCACAACTTTCTCTTACTGCAGTCTACAAAAAAATTGTAATTGATAAATTTTATAGTTGTAATGAAATTTATCCGGTGCATTTTTATGGAGGAAATCACGAAAACTGAAAAAACTATTCACTAAAAATTACGCACTTCTGGTTTACAAATTTTCTTGGAACTTGAAATTTTTGGCATTCTATTACTAATTAATTTAGTTTAACTAATCCACTGCTAATTAATTTTGTTCAGATTGTAGAATTGTATTTCTGTTACTATGTCTAACTAAGAGAATGTAAAAAACTTGAAAAGGAAGTCTTGTAATTGTGTCAAATTTTGTATATCTATTTCTCACCGGAAATACATGCCTTCACTAACGCCAGCTTTTTGAGGTTCCCTGAGCCTAAAAAAGGGTGTTTTTTTTTAGAAATTGGTCTGTCTGTGTATGTGTGTTTTGTCAGCATAATACAAAAATTCGCAGAAAGTTCTAACTTGATATTTAGTATAAGTGCTGTTTAGGGTACTCGGCAATAAGGTTTCGGTCAACCGGTAGTACCACTTTACTTTTCTTTAAACATCGTATATCGTAAATCTATGAATTTTATTTGTAACTTTTTTTTTTTGTCCAAAACCTCATTTAAGAGAGAGGTTTTGGGGAAAAAAGGCGGGGCGGCTATGTTTTCCAGCAAAGTGCCATCTAATATATTTAGTATATTCTATCATCTATATATTAGTAATTACAAATGAATATGATGCCTAAATTGCAAGTTTTTGTAGAAAAATCAGTTCACGGGAAGTTGTTATATTGCGACTTTCTCCATAAAGATAATACCGACGGGTTTCATTAACTTTACATACAGAGGCCTATCAGGATTATTTTAAACAATTTTACGACCAAATTTATTTTGGGCTTAGATATTGAGGGGACTGGTAGATCATCCCCACTCAACATATTTAAAGACCCCCCCTAAGTTTGCGAATTTAATTAGTGTAAAAGGCAGGAAGAGGAAATCGCATGTATGTGTGTCAGTCACACCAGATGTTTTAATATTTATTATTTTTTACTGAATAAAATATCAATGAATATAATAAAATAAAATAAAAAATTATTATGTATGATTATATAAAATAGTAATTGGAGAACTATTAAGTAAGGTGTGTATTGTAACATTCATACAAATGAAATGGTTACTATAGCTGATGCGCATATTAATTATTTGAGTATGGACTGTTTTCAATATCATACATCTTCTCAGTGGGTTAATCAATTGAAAAAAAAACAAAAAACGATAGATCAATTGATCAGATAATGCTAAGCATTAGCATAATCCTTGATGTTTTATTTAAAAAAATTCTTTATTGCAATAGTTTATTGTTAGGCGAAGTTTTTGCTACATTATTTATTACGACAAAAATGGCGACTGATAAATTGTTCAGTCAGTTAAATAATAATAAATTAAATTTATAGCAATCTTTTTTTTTCTCTTACAACAATAACAGCATTATTAATTATTGTTAATCACAAGTAAATATATAAAGTTTTATGTATTGCCTATACACACACAAAAAGAAAAAATTAACCAACTATTTTGAATTATATAATGGGCAATTACGTAAATAGAAAATTTCTGATTCAATAATTTTAAAAATATTACACAGGCATGACTGTGTGTGTGTTTCAATTTTTTTAAAATTATAAATAATTTAAATTATGAATTAAATAGTCGATTACGCAATTCATGCGTAATCAGCGGTTTGGAAAATACCCCTTAAACTTGGGAAAAAACATGCAAGTTAATTTCTGTACTACAAGAAAAAAATTACAGTTTCTACTATGATCAAGTGAATACAAAAAAACAAAACAAAAAAAAAAAACAAGTAATAACGAATACTATGTTTATTACAAGAAATAGCGGATTGTCTATTGCTAAGAAATTCTCCATTAATCAAAGGATTTCAATCAATGCAAAGAAATTATATTGATTCAACTTAAAAAAAAAAATAAATAAAATCCATCAACTTAACAGATTAAGTTTAAAATTTTTCCAGTTTATATTGTTACTTTCTCCAAACTGCTGGTAAGAAAGAAATGTTGAAATCGTGTTCAAATTTTCGATATCTAGTTTAAAACGGAAATACTATGTTTTGAGGCCCAACTGAGACTAAAAGCGAATAACTGAAAGTAGTTCAAACCTGGTATTCCATTTTGGTATCACTTTGCGGATATGACAGAAAATTATCTTGTCAAAATTACACGACCGGAAGGAAGTACCATTTTACGGAAAGGATTTTTACAGTTTTATGCAATTTTCTTCTAAAACGGCTCCAAGGATTTTCTTCTAAAACTTGGCATATTCACTACAACTTTTATTTCAATTACTTCTCAAGGAAAATTCATTTAAAGGGGCTTTTGGGAAGGTTATGTTTCCCTCTATAATGCTATTTCAATTTAGTATATAAATTGTATCATCTAAATAATATTAATAGAATTAAATATGTGCCAATATTCCGAGAAAGAAGAAAATAGGTCGAAAACTACGTTTTTACTGAAGAGTACTTTTTCCAGTTTTCTATGATTTTAACCATAAGATCACCGACGGATTTCATTGTATTTGTTATATAAGGTTCTTCTTTCCCGACAAGATTCATTTAAAGACGTTTTGGGGGAGTCAGAATGTATAGTTTTCACAAAAAAACGTCATGTTATTTTTTTTTTTTTTAATTTAAGGCGCTCCAACAACTAAGGTCATTAGCGCTTGGATCTTCTCAGTGCAATACCGGCCTCCGGATAGTGTTCTCTCGCTACTGACAACACTGTTCATCACCGAACAGTAAGATGTAGAGGCTCCTAGGAAGAGAAAAATCTAAGGGTAGCACTGGACTCGAACTCAGGACTTTCGAGTTTTTAATGAAGCTTAAGCTTGATATTGTAATCCAGAAATGAGGCTTTACTGAACTTTTTTTTTTCTTTCTTAGCTTTTTGCGGTTTTCTCGAAAACGGCTTCAACGATTTTCTTTAAACTTTGTATACTATCCATATACATATATCATTTTTATATGAAACATATTTTCTCGTGTAAATTGATTTTCCAGGGTCCTTTTTTGGGAATCAGGAGGTGTTTACCTTTCCTCTAAAGTACTAGTTCAGAACAATGTATGGTATTGCCAGCTATAAAATATTATTATACATAAGAAGCGTTGCTAGAATTCCAAAAATCGATTAACCCTGAAGTGGGAAATTAGAGAATAAGTTTTTGATTTATTCTGACTTTTTCGGACCCACGTGACCTGACCTCAAAATGTGTATTTTTGGTGAAAATTCTTTCATCGAAAATTTGATCGAAAACACGATCGCAATACCTAATCGAAATAGGAAAAATGAAATAGTAATCAATTTCAAGGTTAAGGATTTTGTTTTAATTAAAGGTGAGATATTTGAACAATGATCACTGATCACTGAGAAATAAGTCTGCTCGATATAGTATCGAATAGTAATCGATATATTAACAATTTTTTATTTAAATGTTTTATAATCAATTGTTTAGTATTCAAACGAGCATATCAATTACACGTACTTTTTTTTTTGCGCATCGACTTCTGAGGTCATTAGCGCCAATTATACGTATTGTTCTTTATTTATTGTGTTTGAAATATTTCGTTCAGTCAGTATTTTATCTTTAAATAAACAGTTTCTTAATGTGTTACTAGCACACAGATTAGATCTGAATCTAATCCATAGCGATGTCGTATGATTACAGAAATAGTAGAGTAGAAGTTCTGTCAGGAAAAGCCATTAGTGTCCAAGGTTACTTATTGATTGTGGCCTGCTAACTATATGCGATTATCACACTTACATGTTTCTTATTCATTTAGAAAAAAACTAAATACTTATAAGGAAATTTCTAAGAAAGTTGTTAAATTAGAAAAGTAAATACAATTAAAAATATGGAAATTCCAATATGTCAAAATTGTTTGTTAAACTAATATTTATCACATCGTAAATGGAAGAAAGTGCTTTACTGCGCAGTGTTTGAAATATTTTCCAAGTATTCACTGAAACAAAACAAAAACTTAAAAAAAGTTGAAAGGATAAAATTTCTGCAATTAAGTTTTTGAGGATTTTAATTGGTAACCCACACTGACCGATACTTGTACAATTTACAGTTATATACTAACATTTATATCAAAGGGGACCGCAATAAACCTTTTAGGGTGCCGTCCTACAATAAACCTTTTTTCACTGAGCCAGTCTGTCTGGAATGAGCTCAGTAATGAGCAGGAATAGAAATGAAAGTACAGCTCTGGGAAACTCTCTCAGAAATAAAGCAGGCCAAGATTTGTCTGGGCGATTGGAAAAGGTCTGAAAAGCATTGTAGAGTCAGGGGGATCTGAAGAAGCTGGGGGCCTAGGATACGATAGCATCTGCAGATTCATCATCTTGGTTCCGCAGATCTGGAAAGCATCAGAGATATTTTCCTTGATAGCCTGCTTCTTTTTGTAGTCATCACACCGGTTTCGAGCGTTCGCCCATCATGAGGATGTTTTTGTCAAACAGTGTAATAACATAGACTAGCACAGAGCAAACACAGTTGATACACTCTGTTGATACTGTAGTGTAGCGACTGTATTTGCTCTGTGCAAGTCTACAGGGCAAAAATATCCTGATGATGACCACAAAAAGAAGCTGGCTATCACGAAAAATGTCTCTGATCTGCAGATTCTTTTGTGGTACAATGGAGAAGACTCTAATATATCTTCTAAAGAACTCCGACGCTATTATCCAGAAAAGATTTGGAAACCTGGATAGTTATACCAGGTAATGGAGGAAGATATACCCCTCCTTAGAGCCTTCACCAAATTCTGAGATTTCAGAGATCTTAATCTGGAAGGGGTGCTGTAGAGGTGATGATAGTTCCATCCTTAGTGTGGTGACACAATAGACTTCTTTTAATGGCAGTGCACTATATACAAAAAGGTGGCAAAACCAAAAAAGCTTTGCAGTACTCTCTCATCACATCTGGGTTTGGAAGAAATGGCTTCCCATTGTCTATCCCATCTAGAAGATCTTTTTACTTTTTCTTCCTTGTTTACATCTGTGTTTGTAATTTGTTTGTAATCATCTGAAAAAGACTGTAGAGTGGACAGACGGAAGTGTGTGTAAGCATGGTTTTTTATGGTGTTTTTTGAGATAAGCACTTAAACAATAAATTTTTATTTTCTCTCAATACTGTAGGAGAACTTATCGGAAAATTTGTCAAATTTTTGAAATTGAGGGGGCTTGAAACCCCTTCCGCAGGTGTTGGCGATTTTTGGCTTGATATATGTGTAAAAAATTGTCAATGGAAAATTATAAAAATAATGATAATAATAATAATAATGATTAACAAAAAAAAAAATTGAGAAAACGAAAATCGCAGTGAAGCTTGATTATTCCACATTCTGCACCATCATAGCATGCGGCACGACGAAGGTTTCAGTCAGAGAGCGGCGTCAACTAAACGGATTTTCAGTTTTTTCTCAGAATTATCTCGAAATAAGCTTTAACGAGTTTCTTCAAACTTTGTACACTAATGTATAAAAAAATTAAGAAGTTTTTTATTAGACGTGCTTTACATACTTTTCTATATATATTATATTCATAATTAATATATCAAATAAAAAACCAAGGCCAAAGAAACAGGAATCGAACCTAGTACTATGCAATGCATTTATTTCATTTGAAGTTGCAAATCTGGTTATAAAGTTTACTACTAACATTTTTTTGGGGGGGGAAAAAACAAAACCACATCATACAATGTACGGTAACATACGATGCGAGAGACAAAACAGGAAGTAAACATTTAGTAAAAACTCCCGACTTGTAAGCAAAATGCCTAAATCAGAATTTTGAGAGTTGAAATAAGAGATAAGATGTGTGAATGCTTCACTTGAAAGTTTTTTTTATTTAAATATACATTTGAAGTGACTTAGTGTAAATCAAGTTGCTCTGAAACTTAGTGGGGTAGGTAGGCGAGGCCCGCAAGGTCGCGCGAGGTCTGTGTGCCCACTTCAGGATGTCATGGTAGAAAAAAAACAACTTTCGAACATAATTTAAACATTTTTTCTGTGAAATTTCTATTAGTTTCTAGTAATTTAAAAATCTTGCGTCTTATTTAAAACAAACATAAAAGTAGACTATTCGATTTTGTATACAAAACACACTATGTATGAAATTTGTTTAAAATTATATGTAATTGTTATGAAAATGAAACGTTTTGTAAATTTAATGAATGTTTTTTTTTTGTATTTCTTTCTTCTTTTGATTTTTTGCGTGGATTGTTTGCTAAACCGTATTATATACTTCAGTATGTAATTTTCATGCCTTGAAATTGTATGACAAGCATTTTGTGGTCAATTAGCGCTGTATTATTATATATTTTCACACTTCCTGATATTTTTAAAACATAGCCTCTACAATAAGGCTTGGCTGAGGCGAAGTTTTTTTGCAAACTTTTTTTTTTTTTAATAAATTGTTTTTTTACTTCCACTTACTGCTGTAAGAGGTGAGTATTTTGTGATCGTATCAAATTTATGATTTCTTTTTTTAACGGAAATACGTGGTTTTTCAGATACGATAAAATGATTTTAGCATATACCTATATATAGGGTAACGTTAGGAGTGATGGCGGGGGGAGTGAAGAAGACGCAGGGTTATCACATGGCGTCATGCAAATTAATCGAAAGATAGAGAGATCCAGAAGCAAACGTATTGTAAAATTCTTTAGTTATTTTGTGTGTGTGTTTTTCTAGGTTCTACAAACATTTATACGCATCAGCTATATCCGGTGAATACCTTAATTTTCATAACGCATTAGTAAATTTTTATATCAGAGCAAATTCACCAAGTTCGTGTAGAGAGTTTACTTCAACGTAATGTTTCTGTTTCTTGTTACTCACACTTGTTGGCTGTATATAGTTAATGCCATAGTGGGATGAAAGTCCCAAACCGGTTAGGAAGAAAATAAATATGCATGCTACGACGGATAAAATACCAGATGTTACCCAGCATTGCGGATCCATCCACATATTCAACAATATATTAATTGCGATTGAAATAAAAGATTTCCACGCTGTTGTTAAAGTTGAACTCGTAGCCATAGTGTTTACCAAGTTTCATGTTGATTAGCCATGTTTCGTTCACAGAGGAGAGGTACAACATTTATCCTACCATAGTAGGAAAGATGGCCAAGTGTAGTGTATTTGAATGTTGTTTCTGGAATAAGTGAGAATGTCTATATTTTGAAAAATAACATTTTTTTTCTGTAGATAACAGTAGTTGACATATGTTTCACAAGCATTACCTCTTAAATATATGCCCTATATTTTTAATACAGGGCATAATTTTGAAATGTGCTTCGATTCTCCTAACTACCCTATAATCATGGGCATAGCCTAGAGGTGCAGGTAGGGCTGTTACCCTACCTCCCCCACACTAGAACTAGGAAATAATAATACAAAAAACGAAAAGCAGAAATTACCAGTACCTCCAATATCTCATCAAATTTGGGAAACCTATATTTAAAATTGACATTTTCATTCAAGTTAATTATATCATCTAAATATGATAGAAATCCAATGAAACGATTTTTTTTTTTCAATTCATGTTTCCTAATAAATAACGAGATATGGTGTAGAAATAACAGAAAAATATAATGACGACGTAAGATTTCTGTCTAATTACTTGCGTCCTCACCAATTTATTCATTAATCTATTATTCTAGTCGAGAAGAAAACTTTAATTCAAAAAAAAGAAAGGTAATATCTTCAAATTATAAGATTTTTTAACAGAAGTACCTCGATAATAAATTCGGAAACTAAAATAAATGTTATGACATTTTATTCTGATCCAATTTAGTCGCGTGCCCTCAATAGAGTTCATACAGTTTGTATGTCGGTCTCTATATTATAGGTGTGGTTTTCCAATTCAGTTATAAATATTTTTTTAATGAAATACAAATTCATTTATCCGGCTTCGACAAAAATATTAAGGTATTTCTTATTCCTTTATGTATCTGTGAAATGAACGTATTGACATTTTTGACAGTTGCATATTCTGCCCCTCCTATTATTACGGGATTGTGGCTACACTCATGAATCATGATATATGTGTGTGCATGTGTGTCGTATCCGACGCTGAAGTTTCGATCAAAATTCGTCAAAGTTTCTTTCTGAGTTATTCGCGATTTTCTCCACATTCAAAAAAATCTGGTGTGAAACACTCACACAACTTTCTCTTACTCCTGTTCTCAAAATTATAATTGACAGAGGTTATATAGTACCAAATATAACGAAATTCGTTGAAAACTGGAAAAACTGTTCAGTAAAAGAGCACTTCCGGCTTACTAATTTTCTTAAAACTTGGAATTTTGGCCATCTATTTATTTCTAATTAATTTTGTTTGGATGATAGAATTGTATAATCAACTATGATACCACTTTGAGGAAGCTGTAACCCCACCCCTCCCCTAAAAGTGCTTTTAAATGAATTTTCCCAGAGAAATGTTCTGAATAAAAGTTATAGATCATTGTATGTTTAGTTTATATACGATGTTTCAAGAAAATCGTCGGAGCTATTTTTGAGAAAATCGCGAAAAAGTGAAAAAATCATTCAGAACAGTGGTAAAGTAAACGCACTTCCGGTTATCCGATTTTTTTTCAAACTCGGAATTTCAACAGCATTTAATTTTAATAAAAATTATTTAGATGATAGAATTGTCTAATAAACTGAAATAGCACTTTAGATGAAAACCTACCCCACCCCTCCCCATAAGTGCCCTTAAATGAATTTTCCCAGAGAAATATTTCAAATAAAATTTGTAGCTGTTAGTATATGTAGTTGATATACCAAGTTTGAAGAAAATCGTTGGAGCGTTTTTTGAGAAAATCGCAAAAACGTAAAAAAAAAAAAAACTAGTAAAGTGGTACTTCCGGTTGAGGAATTTTGACAGATGACCCATTGTCGGATCACATGGTGATACCTAAACGGAACATCAAGTTTGAACTTTCTACGATTTTTCGTTTTTGAGCTATGCTGTTCACATACATACACACAGACACATACACATACCACAGACCATTTGCTAAATACCTCTTTTTTAGACGTAGGGGATCTCAAAACGGATATTTCCGGTGAAAACAACATCATCGAAAATTTACAAGATCACAATATTTCCTCTTACTAGGAGTAAGTGAAAGTAAAATGTTTTCAATGCTTTTTCCGTAAAGTTCGCTTATCGATTACACATATTAAAGCGTATCACTTTTATTGGACAATTTTTTCTAGAAAAATAGGATTTTTGGATCCAAAACGTGTCATTTCATTGTCATTTATGGTATTATCACCTGAATAAGAATATGGTCCATTGGATGCATATCTGTAATTCCAAGTTTTATCCACAAAATTTGTTAACAGGAAATGCGTCTTTGTAGACAATGGTTTTCTGTGTTTTCTGGAATTATCACGACAATAATTCCAACGATTTTCTATAAAAATTATAACGCTAACTGCACAAATATATTCTAGCGACGCCTTAGATAAATCCAGCCATGCTACCCTTAGATTTTCTCTTCCTAGGAGCCTCTACAGCTCACTGTCCGGTGATGGACTGATGGACAGTGTTGTCTGTAACGAGAGAACACTGTCCGGAGTCCGCATTGCACTGAAAGGCTCCGGCGCAATGACCACAGATGTTATAAGAGTCGCCTTAAAGTAAAAAAAAAAAAAAAAAAAAAAAAGAAAATATATAATATAATATTCTTATAATTTTTTTATTTATTTTAAAACATTTATCCGGAGAAAAATATTTTTGGTGTATTTTTTGGGTATTGATGGTAGCGGCTGCTGTGCGCATTACAATAATTTAGTAATCACATTCACTGTGATCTGGTAGGTGCTAACAACCAAGCGTGTGTGATGAGAAGGTGTTGTGAATGTTTCACAACAGATTATTTTGTTTAAACAATATTTACGTGAACTTTTTCAAATTCATGGCATTAACTTAAGTGTTATTAAAAGGTGGTGGAATAATAAGGCGAGTCAATTATCTAAAGTAGAAAATAATTTTAACGGAAATTGGAGAAATGACTAATATTCTTTCGTTCAGCAGTACTGGACTCGATTCCATTCAGGATGTAATCGTTATTGATCCAGCAGTTGAGTGCGATTGGGAAGAAGTTATGGTGAGTAAGAGATTACAATTTCTAACGCCTGAAAAGAGCGGGATGAGAAGAATGATCATGTAAATATGTAGTAATCTAATTATCCATTTGTGAAGTAAATAGTCAAGAAAATGTAACGAGCTAATTGTAATTTGGGCAAAATAACTGGAAGCAGAAAAAAAATTACTAAACGTTGTAGGACATAATTCTGAATGACGGCATAAATTATTCAGCCAACTTATATACCAAGGGAATGAATTATGGGCTGGTTAAATTTAATAACTCCATTATAATCGCTTTAAAACAGAAAGTGTGTCACAATAAGTAGCCATTTTATGAATTTTGCAAACAATTTTATGAATTGTTATGCTGAATCCGCAGTGTTGGAAAACATCATTTCCATCATCAGTATATCTTAATAAAAAGTGTGATAAACACAGATTTGCACGGAGCAAAATACGTTTTTTAAACAACCTGAATGTGTAATCAGTTCTGTAGTTGAGTTGTAAAACTGATTTTGCTCTATGAAAATCTGTGTAATAGGACCTGTTTTTCAAGATATTCTGATGATAGATGAAACCCGGAAACAGGTTAATCACTAAAAAAATTTAGCAGGGTATCATGGAATAGAATAGAATAATGTTATTTACAAATAAAATCTTAAAAACAATACAACTGAAAGAAAGAGGTTTCAGGCTCCTGTACCTATATACACTCTACAAGCTTTCATATTTACACAAATTAAAATAAACATTAATGGATTATATAAGGAAAAAATAAACTAAAAAACCTTATCTACACAATAAATTAAAGCAGAAGATGTTTAAGCCTCTTATGCTTATATTTTTTTATAATTCAAAGAACTTAGATTGTAGTTAACAATGTTTGCTATATGAGCATAAAGACTGTTTTCACAAGAGGTGATGAATTTTGTTTAAGATTATAAATAAAAGTTGATGCGCTAGCAAAATCAAGTGCAGCATGCATATATATAATCGATAGGTGTCCATCTGAGAAAAAAAAACAACCAATCGATAGATGTCCATGTGGGAAAAGAACCAACCAATCTGAGACATTTGTTTTGGATTCTTTGTAATTTTCCATAATTAGTAGGACAAGTGTTTGACCAGACAGGAGCCGCGTATAATAAAATTGAACATATGTACAGATAGTATATTAATTTTTTGTTCAGAAAATTCAAGTTAGAATTTCTGCTTAATAGGGGAAACAGGCTGTACATGACGCCTACAGATTTGGTACTGTATTAACATGTTTTGTGAACTTCGGCTTTAAGTCTAACACCAGCCCGAGGTATTTAACTCCTTTCGCTCAAGAAAGGGTATTTCCATTAACTTTAACAAAATGGGTCATATGTGGCCTCTTGCGTGTAAATAAAATTGCTTCAGTCTTGGTATTATTTGGCTTAATTCTCCATTTTTTAAGGTAACCAAAGCTATTTAGAATGGCAATGGATAAATGGTTGGCTATTGTGTCAACTCGGAAAGAGGATATGGTGTAGGCAGTATGTCAGCGGATAGACAGCAGTTGGGTATAATGGAAAAAGAAATATTCGTTAAAGGCTTTCAACTCAATGCAGAAAGGAAATGGAAATAAGAAATATGAAAAATATGTGAAGCGAAAAATTAAAATAAAATCTGTTAAAAATTTAATCAACTTATACCATTCTATTTTTGGGAGGAGGGATAAAAAGGGCGACGGGGAAATGTATGGCCCCGACCATACGATTCAGAGAATGTGATGGAGTATGCAGAGCTTCGCGACCTTTCCTGTAAGTGTGACCTCAATATTCCCATAAAAGTGACCAGGTTGGGATGGCCGGGGCCCATGGATACAGTAGCAATTCTGCTAAGCCAAAGTTTACAAGGAAGACCTAGACTTGGCCTGGCAGCAGGATGTCGCGGATGTCGCAAGGGTGGCCACCAGGAATGGTTCTAAATTGTTGGTGAGGCCACGATCTTTTAAGGGTTACTGTGCCAATTAGTAAGTGGTAAAGAAAGAAAAAAAGTTTGAACAGGAAAAGCTGAGATTATCAAAAATATTTAGGAAGTGCGGACAACCATTTTTGGTATAAATAATTTGAAGATTAAACAAGCGGAAGATCCTATATGAAACGGTCAAGGATCCACTAGTGAGCTACAGCGCAATTGTTGTTGTTATCTAATTAACCTTGTACAACATAAAGAGAGAACGAACCTTGTAATAACAAAGATATGACATTATTGTTTTGGAGCTTAAAACTACTGCTGCTCCTAAACTTAAATTCACTTTACTCCGAAAAATGATAGTTATTAAAGTACTTAATTTTTATTTTTATTTTTTTTTAATGAGGGGTGAAATGCGTTTACGCACGCAGAGACCCTGCTGTGCCTGACTCCCAAATTAGACTACCGGCTAAAACACCCCCCTGCTGCTAGGCCTAGCCTTGATTCACTGGTGACCAGCATTACTTCAGAGCTAGGCCTCTGTCTTTACTCATTGGGTATCTCCTTCGGTATTACTCTACTTGGCAGTCGTCCAGGTCCTGCTTCTTCCGCTGAAGAATGTCCCTGGCGTACCTAGCTACAGTCTGCCAGTTGGCCTCACTGGCCAGCATAGCCTCAATAGAGTATCTGGAATCTGCTGCCCAATCACCGCCTCGAGATGACCTCTGAGCCGCTCCCACCGACCGCAGGAGAAAAACGTGTGGGAAGCATCGTCTTTACTGCCGGGGCAGTAAAGGCATTCCTCATCCTCTACCTTTCCCACCTTTTTCAGGTACGCCCTGAAATAGCCATGCCCACTCAGGAGTTGTGTGACGTAATAGTCCACTTCCCCATGTGGCCTCTTCGTCCATGGCTTTACCTCCCTAATTAACCTAGCGGTCCATCGGCCCCGCAGATCATCTTCCCAGGAAGCCTGCCACCTCCGGAAAGTCCGATTCCTCTTCTCCCTGGAGAGAGAGCCTTCTTACTCCCCTCTGCTTTCCTTTCGTGGAGGATCTTGCGTTCACTAGCAAGGAATGCAATCGGGATCACTCCGGCAATCACAAGAACCGCTGGCTCAGACACCGTGCGGTATGTAGAGGCAATCCTCAGCGCACCAAGCCGCTGCACACGAGCCATTCTTTTCCTATAGGCCTCCTTGTTAAGAGCAACCGCCCACACCTCAGCTCCGTAAAGGAGTATCGAGTGTGTCACACTCATCAACACTCGGCGTGTGCTGCCCCGGGGGCCACCAACGTTCGCCATCAGTCTACTGAGGGAAGCAACGATATTAAAGTACTAGAACTAGGCAATGTACAGCTAATAAACCAGCGTTGGAGAAAATTCTTCCAGCTTTTCTTCAGAAAATGGCAGATACAAAAAAAATTCTAACTTTTGGTTGCCACATTTTGATTGAAAAATTCAAGTAGAATCCTCTAGTAAATCTAAACGAAATAGCAAGTTTGAGCTTTCTAAGATTTTGTCGTATTTTTTTGGGGTTACTTTCCCCAGAAGTATTATAATAATGCCAAATTTTCACCGACAATACACGTACTTGAGGTCCCTTGAATTAGAAAAAGTGTTTATTAGAAATTAATCTGTTTGAGTGTGTGTGTGTTTGTGTGTGTGTGTGTGTGTGTGTGTGTGTGGTTAGCATAACTCATAAACGAGAACACTAACATGACTTTGTCCAAACTCGCTCTATGTCAAAAACTCGGACCACTTGTACTATCTACACAATTTAATACCTTTCACTTTTATTTGAGACATTTTCCTGGAAAAAAATTCATTTTTTAGGGGGTTCTGGAGGAACAGTACCATTATGCTTGCCCCTAAAGTACCATTTCAGCATAATATATGGTTTTACCACGTACGTAATATTAATTATACATTAGAAGCTTTGATGCAATTCCAAATTTAAAGAAAAACGGTTTACCGGAAGTGTGTTTTTACAGAATAGGTTTTTGGTTTTTTTTTTTTTTTTTTTTTGAATGTTCTTGGAAACGGTTACAACGATTTTCTTTAAACTTGGTATCCCTGCTGCATAAATAGAAACGTATCACTTTTATTTGAAACATTTTTTCCGTCAAAATTCATTTTTAAAGAGGTCACGTTCATGATTAAATTTAAAATGGCGATACGTAGTGTTGAGGCTGAGGGAGCCCACAGTGTCCACTCATAAATGTCTAATCCTTACCACCCCTTTTTTATGGCCAGCCCAACTAAATATTTCTAAAAATTGAAATTTCAAATAAATGTTTTTAAAATTAATTTGTATTAATTCGTGGAGTAAGAGAGTCGTGCGAGTATATCACGCCAGATTTGTCTCACTATATTCAAAAGCCACTCAATAAAAACATACTTTTTTTTTATATGGCTTTTTTATTACTTAAAACATAAATTTACAGTGTGAATTTAATTTCGAAAAATTTTTTTGACAAAATAGCGATATTATTTCCGTTTACGGAAGTGAAAGTAGAAAACTATCATTCATTAGTTTTATGGTTATAAAGAAATGGTGACACAATACAAGGATTTGTGTGATAACAATAATTGTAAAAAGTGAATTGTTTTCAATGATGGGGGGTGGGGGTATTATGTTAATATGAAATTCTTCATTGACCTGGAAGTGCCTGTTCAAGGTTATACAGTTTTTTTTTTTTGTTTTTTTTTGTATTACAAAGGCGACTAGTTATTGAGTTCACTAAAACTATAATGCTCTTTATAATAAGAAAAGTGATTCAAGGTAAATAAAAAAATATTACTTACGAGTTTGAGGTAAATATTTGTAAGACTTATTAATGATTTAGTAAATAAACAAGGTCCCCCCAAGTTTAATAAATTACCTGGTAATTTATTGCCAAATAATTTTTTTTTTTTTTTATAATCATATTTTAATGATTGCTATAATTTTTTGCGGTAAGCAAGAAGTAGTATAATAAAAATGCACAATATTTCGTAACTCTTTTTATTTCTGCAAACTTATAAATAATGCAAATTGCATTATGCAATTACAGTTATCCAAGTGAATAAAGTTGGGGATATTGTCACAAATTTATAAATAAAATATAAAACAATTATCATCCTTAATTGATACACATGGAGGTAAATTTAATTTATCTTTTTACTTTCTCGTACTCCTGATAAGGGAGGGGGGGTGAGTACGAACAAGGTATGTGTGCGAACAAAATATCTTAAGAAAATTAAGAAATCCGGTGTGAAACTCTCACACAACTTCCTCTTACTCAAATTAGTGTAATTTAATCAAGAAATATCTTACTAAACTCTCACACAACTTCCTCTTACTCAAATTAGTGTAATTTAATCAAGAAATATCTTACTAAACTCTCACACAACTTCCTCTTACTCAAATTAGTGTAATTTAATCAAGAAATATCTTACTAAACTCTTACACAACTTCCTCTTACTCAAATTAGTGTAATTTAATAAAGAAATATCTTACTAAACTCTCACACAACTTCCTCTTACTCAAATTAGTGTAATTTAATCAAGAAATATCTTACTAAACTCTCACACAACTTCCTCTTACTCAAATTAGTGTAATTTAATCAAGAAATATCTTACTAAACTCTTACACTCCTACAACAGAATATTTTACATCCACCTAAACACGGCCTCTTCTGACTCCACCTAATAGCAGCAGGTGTTCCTCAAGGTTCTATCCTGGGCCCCGTCCTCTTCATCACCTACATTAATTCTCTACCCAAACCTCCTCATATCAACCTAGCCGATGATGATGCTGCTTTGTACACATCATTATGGAGAATTGGTACTATCACTAACAGACTTATATCTGCAATAGACAACTGAAAAAAATACTGCACTAAATGGAAAATGAAAATAAATCATGACAAAACAAATGCCATACTGTTTACTAAACGCATTTGTACAATCAACAGACAAATTAAACACACAATACTTTGATCCTTTGGACTAACAACGTCATGGAATAACTTTGGACAACAAATGAACTTCACGACCCCCCCTACAGGACAAAGTAAATTCTGGAAAAATGACTATAAGACTACTCTCTTCCCATTGTTGTCATGCGACTCAAAAATGATCACACAAAAAACAAACTCCTACTGTACAAAATAGTCTCAGAACGATATTACTTTATGCTTCCTCCGCTTGGAGCCTGATTAGTAACAAAAAACATCAAAAAATTTCAGATAACCCAGAACAAATTTGTAAGACTTACCACGGACACACCAAAATCGACCTACTTCATGTAAAATTTTCAGTAACTACAGTTTATTCCTTCATCCAAAATCGTCTCCTGAAACTCCTCTCCACTCTCGACTGTCATCCCAATTCCACTCTGCCGCGAAATAGCCTTCTGCGATCTCTTCATACATTACAGGCATGAAAGACTGAAACACATCCTTACTTAATATTTTTCCTAAATCTGCAGGTGTTTCCCCCTTTTTCCCTGTATATTGTTCCTCGCCTTATCCCAAAAATCACTATACAAATAATGTAGGAAGGTTATAATGTTAATATACATTAGAACTTCTTATTTATTATTATTGTACATAATTTGTGAATTTGTAATAAAGCTTTTTATTTATCTATCTAATCAAGAAATTTTAATATTGCAACATTACAATGTTTAGTTGGGCTGGCCATAAAAATAGTGGCAGGGGTTTTACTTGTATACCAGAGCGGCTTACGTGGCGCGCTCTATATCAAAACCACTAAATGCCGACGAAAAGCCCACAGCCTTACTTATTATTAAATATTTGATTGCTTAACTGAGGTTGGCAGGGAACCATATTGCATTGTTGAATTTTCAATTAAGGGAATAAATTTTATGAATATAATTCTTTTATTTAAATAAGTTAAATAAGAAATTGTATGTATTAATATGCAACTCACATCAGTTGGAGGAGCTGGTCCCCGAGATTTTTTCATTTTTATCTCTAATATTTTTTTAATTTTTTTTTAATATAAATGTGTATGTCTGTATGTCTATATTGTTTATCTAGTCGTGGATCATAGATCGTATAAATTTAATATAATTTGGTGACGGTTGGTGCGGTGGAATGGGGGGGGGCGTCGGCTTGCTTTGATCTTAACGCCCTCTAAATGTAAGTACCATTTTTTGAAATAAATTTTCTTGTAAGACGGACATTGTTGTTTTATTCTGAAGGTTACTAACATTTATATTATTTCCTCAAAAACATAGAAGAACAACGTAAAAGTAAAATTTGCTCCAGAAGTAGAATACATTTTGCGCGGAAAATAGCGAGACATTGTAGACGAAAAAAGTTGAATCTAATACTAAATTAATGAATTATTTTTATCATTAATTTATTTACACTAAATAGAAATAAAATAATGTATTAATTTATCATTAGACGAAATGAAATTATCAGAGTTATTTCCCGTGGATAGCCTGCTAGTTTTTTATGGTCATCGACCGATTTCAGGCGTTCACCCATTATCAGGTTGCTTTTGTCAAAACAATGTGATAGCATTGACTTGCACAGAGCAAATTTAGTTGATGCATTCTAAAGAGTGTATGATATGATCGACTGATAGACTAAATTTGCTCTGGGCAATTCTATGCTATCACACTGTTTTTACAAAAAATCCTGATGGATGGGAAAATATCTCTGATGTTTTCCAGTTCTGCGGAACCAACCACAACGAAATGAAATTACATGAAAATATTTGATGTGGAATGAATATCATTGTTTAATTCTGTGAGTTAGGTTGAAGAAAACTTTCGACAAATTCAATAGACTATTTTGTAATTTCGCCTTTTGGCCGATTTTAACTTTACTGGAAAATTTTTAAGTTGCAACTTTTCCATAACTCTCTTTGGGGCGGATGTGGGTGTAGTGGTTATGAGCATGGACTTGTAAGAGAGAGATCCTCAGTTCGAGTCCCGCGTATAACTGCTAATTTTTATATTGGTTTTAAAATTGTTAATAGTAAAGTAGGTGGTTTTGCCCCCGTCCACAACATCTAATTTGGCAGTTGGACGTTAAGGCCGCCTGAAAGAATAAGCACTTCTTTACTTTTTACAACTCTCTCTTTTAAGAAGGGGGGATAAAACACTTTTCCTTTAGAAAAAAAAAAACAGTCGTTTACACAAAATAGTCAGGAAGGCTGTGTCAGAATTGTGATGAGAGAGCAGGGGAACGGTGTACCACTATCTAGATCAATGTCTCCGTCTCGCTTACTATAATATTAATATTATTTCATGGAGGGCAACTCTCTCAAGGGAATACTTTGTGGAGTTGGGTTTAGGTGTATCTTAAGATGTTGTAGTCAGACCGATAAATTTGCTGGGGGAGTCTTCTAAGGACAGGATATTTTTTTAGTTTTATTTTGGGAGTATTGTCATATTTAGGTCCCGCACCTTCTGGTACTCATCATTAATAATAATAATAATAATCCTTAAACCAAACGGATCATCAAAGAAATAAAGTGTGTGAAGAAGAAAAACAAATTTTAAATGAGCTCTCGAGAATATTGGATTTGTTTCTTTTTGTTATCCACTTGGCAGAAATTAATGTGAAGAAACATTGGCGGCACAGTAATAAAATGCTACATTTTGTATTGGACTAGATTGCACACTTCCGTTTCCATTTGTCATCCATTCACCAGTTTAATACGACCAGTCCATAAATAAATAAGTTACTTAGATCGGTAACAAGTACCAGTTCTTCTATATTAAGAGTTCAATTGTAATTATTATAAACTGTTATTTATACTCGTATATATATTATTTTTTTTTAATTTACTGATGTCTAGAATTTATATATGTTTGTCTAATATATATGAAGGAGTGATTTCTCTTTATAAATTATATTCTATACAAACCTTGTCCATAAATGACAAAAGTTAAATAATATAATACGTAAAAAGAAACTTCCACTTTGTGAAACACTCCACGTTTGCCTTTTACTTCATTTCTTACAATTCTAAATAACAAATTTGTTTCGAAACTATGAACTGTAACTAAATATTTAATTGCTTTCTATATTTAAAAATGAAACGATCGTAATAAGTCTTCTTACTGAGGATTAAGAGAAAGTTATAAAAACGGGAATTTTATACTAAAATAAAAATTATACTTTTCAGAGAAAACGTGATGTCTCAACGCCCCCAAAAGCTCTCAAAACACAATTTTTCCACGTAAAAAATGCCCAAAAAAAATACATTTTTAAATGATTAATTAGCATATCATGTTAGAGAAATCCTTTAGTGCGATATCAAGAAAACTATTGACCCAAACCTTCAAAAATAGATTTTTCCAGGAAAATGTCACAAATATAAATAGAAAGGCTTTTTCATAGTTGCTGGATATCCGAAAGCGCCGGGACTGAAGTCAATATGGCTTTTATCTCCCCCTTCCCCCCAAAAAAGCTTCCCCCGCAATCTACAGGTTTGGCTCAAGATATCCTTAATCTCCGACTGTCCAAACATTACCCTGAAAACGTTTCCATCCTAAATATGCGGAACGTAATATTAACGAAATCGACAAACACCAAGGCCAAGGAAAGTAAATATACTTAATAACGATAGCGAAGCAAATAGTAACACTTCAGAATCTCTTTTTCAGTTCAGTGCACGAAATAAAAAGCAGTGGCTTACAGAGCTGTCGTTTGTGATTAGTGAGAAATTTTCCATAACTCTACGATGTCAATTAGACACGGGAGCATCATGCAACGTGATGGCTCTTAAAGATCTCAAGATGATTGTATAAGGCAGACATCTAGAACTTGAGAAGTCGCATATTTGGCTGCACTGCTATGGAATCGCACCCCTGGGTGAAGTGGTACTAAAATGTACAGGCGAACAAGAGGAACGGACTCTGAAATTCCAGATAGTAGAAGGTAACCAACCACCTTCTGCAGAATCATGTTTGACACTTGGTCTGTTGAAAGTCAACGCCAAATTATGTCTCATTGAAGCAAACGTCCCGAAAATAATCCTTAAAAAAGACAGAAATGTTCAGCAATTTTGAATCCTGTTTCTCAGGATTGGGGTGCCTGCCAGGGTTGTATAATAATTCAGATCGACACACAAGCAAAACCAACGAAACAGAAACCTAGAAGAATACCAATTCCCTTAAGAGACCGCTTGAGAGGGGAAATCGAAGATATGGTAACGAAATTATTAGGAAGGAATTATTATGAAGGAAACTGGCCAATCAGATTGGATTAATAGCATGGTTATAGTAGAAAAGAAAGATTATGAATAGCGAATATACATTGACCCTAGGGATCTAAATAGATAACTAACTAAGCAAACACTCCCGTCTAAGCAAACGAGATCTGGAAGGAACTATTGACGCAAGAGAATTATTGAATTTGAAACGAAGAACTTCTCACAAAATGGAAAAGATGTTTCAGATGATATTAAATCATTTCATAATAAGTATGATTTAATTATAGTTTTAAAAAAAAACATATGTTCAGTTTTAGTAGCATTATTGATCTAAAAATATAAAAATATTTTTAACTTAATATATTGCCTTTATTTATTCATTCCTAAAACACCATGTCTTATACTTTTTATACATCTTTTAGCCTGGAGACACTCTTCCTTGTCTCTTCGGTGATTCTCCAGTTTCCTTCCCTTTCATTGTTTACCTTAAGCGCAGCAAAATTGCTTGGTGATGGTTTCTGCTGGCCTGGGAGTCGCACAAAACAGTTATGAGGATTCCACCTTGGCTAACTCGCCAGCCCACTCATTGCCCTCTCACTATATCCGCATGTCCACATACCCAGAAGAGCTCTACTCTGCTCCTCTGAGTAAGTGAAGCTCTACAAAATTAATAGAATATTGTTGGATATATTTTTTGAGAAAATCAGCGAAAAAACTGGAAAAGCCATTAAACAAAGACGCACTTCCAATTTGAAGAATTCTGTCCGAATTCTTCGGTTGCTAGGAGCTTTTGCTTGTACCTAATGGAATATCAAATTTGAACGTCTTATCCATATTTCTTTCTTCCATTTTAATATATTTTTTGCACACATGTCCAAAAACCTGCATTTTCCGGTGGAAATCAATTTCAAAAAATTGAACAAACTTTGCAATATTTTCATTTGCAGCAACAGAAGAAATGAAAAAAAGCATCAAATCGCGATGATAAAATTATACATATTTAGTTAACTGTAACTCGATCAATTACTCCCTTTTAAAGACGATTTTAATTAACTAATGAATATATATATAAAACACTTACTTTAAGTTACATAAATTAATTAATGGCTATCAATAATTCTAAAAGGTTATGTTTGTAGAGGTTATTTGACGACACGAAGGCCATTCCCATTTCAGGTTCATCATATGTACCATGACCCTTTTTTTTTTATTAATTTATTATTTCTTCTTTATACAACAGTTGGTTGGATTATGTCATGAAGACTTGTAACTAAAATAAATTAAGGAGAACAGCTGAGTAACATATGTGAATGATTGAAAAAAAATCTGGTGTGATACACCGACACAACTTTCTCTTACCCCAGTTTTTCGAAATTGTGATTGACAATTTTTTTTAATGAAATTCGTCGGTGTTTTTATGGAGAAAATTGCAAAAAGTTGGAAAATACTTCCTAGTAAAAACGCAATTCCGGTCATCCGATTTTTTGCGAACTCGGAATTTCAACAAAATATATAATTCTAATTAATATTATTTAGATAATAGAATTGTGTAATAATGATAATATTGATAATAATTGTGTAATATTTAGATAATAGAATTGTGAACTGCACCTCCTCCCCCAAAAGTGCCCTTAAATGAATTTTTTCCGGAGAAATGTTTCAAATGAAAGTTGTAGCTGTTTGTATGTGTAGTTGATACATAAATTTTCAAGAAAATCGTTGGAGCCATTTTTTGAGAAAATTGCCAAAAAGTAAGTAAAGTGGTACTTCCGGTGGAGGAATTTTGACAGATAACCTACTGTCGGATCCCATGGTGATACCTAAACGGAATACCAAGTTTGAACTTTATACGGTCCTTCCTTTTTGAGCTATGCTGTTCACATACATATATACACACAGACTATTTGCTAAAAACCACATTTTTAGACTCAGGGGACCTCAAAACTGATATTTCCGGTGAAAACTCGATATCGAAAATTTGACACGATTACAATACTTCCTCTTTCTAGGAGTATGAGAAAGTAAAGAAATAAATAAAAAGGTCTTTGAAAAAGTTTATATAAAGCAATTAATAAAATGTTTGAAAATAGTTATTTTATCAACAATTTATTCTGGGTCAATTTTCTTTTTTTACAACAGGTCAAATTATTAAAAAAAAAATGTATATTTATATTTAAACTAAGAGAAATTATAGTAATGGAAATACTGAAAGTAACCTTCATTAAAGGTTACAGAATTATAGGTTAATGAGGTATTTATTTTTTTTAAATTTATTTGATTGCCGAAGTTTTTACTTATTTTAAAAATATATAATTAAAGGACTTAAATGAATTAAGAAACCTAAAGATTTATTTTGCTTAAACATGGCAACACTGTATTAGAGATTTATTTTATGAACTGTTTTTGGTGCATCCTCAAGATCCTACAGGACCATTTAAACCTCATATCAGGAACACTTCAAAAATAAAATGAAACATAATGGACATGTAATATTCACACTCAAGCGATCAAACTGTCCGACTGCGTATATTAACAATACTCATATACCACATGAAAAATATATCCGATACCTTGGACTCTACATAGATAAGACGCTTGACTTGGAACCCTCACGTAACAAAAACTCGAACACTCAATGAAAACCAAATAATTCCTAGTAAAATGTTTCCCTGACAACAGATCCAAATTAGACTTTGTAAAACAAAGTTCAAATCTACTAATCCATAATTTAAAGCCTGTTAGACAAGCATCGCGAGATGCTTTTGAAGTTTCCTATTATAGGTTTTTCCTTCCCAGAGAATGTTGAACACTTTCGTTTTCGAGCATTCTTACAGTGTTAGGTTACCTTCTAGGGAAGATTGGTCAAGATTGGGTCCGTCTGGTGTGATACCTGAAATTACCTCGGGTGTTATACGGACGGTTCCAGAATGGATAGTACGAGATGTGGTCTATTTCGAGACTAGAGATCATTTGGCAGTATCTCTTGGTAAATGGACCACAGTCTTCCAGACTGAGGTTTATCTATTCTTTGTTGTGTCTTGGATGAGAGAGTACGTAACACTAACTTAGAAGGTGTTTGTATCTGCTCGGATAGCCAAGCTGCGCTGAAGGCGATGAGTTCATGTGTCTTCATATCCAGGTTGGTGTTAGAATATCCTAAAAGACTGGAAGAGCATTCTTCTCTGAAGGA